>VZTY01026141.1:0-25983 GCA_013400935.1 Turnix velox
TTCTATGACTCTGTGATTCTAAGGTTCCTCCCTAGCCATTAGACTTGTGTCCCTCTCTGCTATGAACATCAGCTTGAAAGCCCAAGAGGTCCTGATATGTAGGGCAGGATTCATCTCACCCATCTTGGAAGAGGGAAGATTCAGGCTGGAAATAAGAAAAATTCTTTACAATGAGGATGGTAAGACACTGGAAGATGTTGCCCAGAGAGGTTGTGGATGCCCCCTACATCCCTGGAGATGTTTAAGGCCAGGATGGATGATGCACTGAGCAACCTGATCTAGTGGGAGGTGTCCCTGCCTATGGCAGGGGGGTTGGAACTAGAGGATCTTTAAGGTCCCTTCCAGCCCAAACCATTCTATGATTGATCTTGTGAATCATATCATATGACCATCAATACCAGAGCACCTTGCTTAAAGGTTCCCTATACAGCCAGAAGGGAAAAAAAAGTAATAAAAGAAAAATACTCCAGGGTCCAAGTGACCCACTTTCTTTTGAGATGTCTATTCTTAATGACAAGAGGAACTCTATCCAGCTCCACTGATTACATGGATTGTATCTCACCCAATTATAGTGGAGTTGAGGGAAACTCTTTGCTGTGAAGACATCACATGGAAGAGAAACCTGCTTATACTACCAAGTGTGAACGGAATTTGTTGCTGTCAAGTGAAAACTTGCTTTGTTTTGTTGGTTTTTTTCATCAGGATGAGGTGAAAGTGTTTATCTTCCTTGCAGGAAGAAGCTAGTGGCAAGGTGTAAGCTCTGAATACCAATCTAGAAATAACACTTGAAGAACTGACTGCCTCTTTGGCAATGAAAAGTTCTGACAGAAAATTTATGTGCATTCAGCCCAGGCTTTTTTATTCAGTGTCCACCACAATTTCCACACAGAACACTCTGGGTTAATTAGGTCAGCTCAGATTAGTCACAGCTCTTTTAATGAGTGCTTTTAAAGAGGTTTCACTTCTTAGGGCTGTATGGAATTAGTAAGAATCCAGTCAAGATACACACACACCAGCCTTCACCAGGCTTTAAAAAGTTTATTTAGAGAAAGCCATTAAAAAAGCCAAGTTCTAGTTCAGCTCCCCTTGTGCAAGAGGAAATAAATAGTGACCCTGTAGCACTATGATGTGTCTCTGGAAGTAAACAAAATAAGGGATACTTGCCCCCTCTGGCCTTTGATTTCAGACCTGCAGACCAGATTGATGGCTGGTTGCCCATACACTCAATAAAATGTGTCCATTATTACAGTCTGTAAAATAGAGCACTGAGGTCATACTGCCCTCCAGAAAAGGTCTTTTTGTGCTGCTGTGTTTTGGTTTTTCTCTGTCTGAGTGCTGTTTCATGTTACCCATGCCAGTGTAGACTTTTCATCCCTTGTCCCCAGCCACCACACTGACCACTGCAAGCCAGAAACAGCCTGAACTTATGAAAAAGGTTTTGAATGATATCAAACATCCATATCTAGATGTGATCCTTATCTGTGTCCCAGTACCATAACCCACAAATCTTGGGAACCAGCTAACACAGAACCCTTCAGAAGCATCTCCTAGATGTTTGCAGGAGACCCATTTGCCACTGTGCCCATAGTGAGGTACTCTCAGAGTTGGGTGCCATGAACTAGCCTTCAAACTTGGCCAATATCAAGACAATGTCATCAAATACTCTCAATGGCAATGGTCCTCTTTCTCCTTTAGAGGATCTGTTAGGTGTTNCCATCAAATACTCTCAATGTCAACGGTCCTCTTGCTCCTTTAGATGATTTTTCAGGTGTTTCAGGAGGGACATGAGGGCATTAGGGCTGGGTGTGGTTGTTTCCCCCATGGTCACACCCACATGATGGTGGTCATGCCAGTTCTAGCTCAAGAGCTGTGATGAATATTCATAGAAACCTGGCCAAAGCACTGTCATGCTTTTCTGCACTTTGCCTCATCCCCACCAACAGGTAATTGGTGGTCATCAAGACCATCTCAAGTGAAATTGCTGTGTCTCTAAGCCAAGAACATCTTCTAGAAGAAAGAAGGAGTGGGACTAGAAGTGCCATTGTGTCATCTGGGATATGATCTGAGCCACCACTCATTTCTATTCTCTCTCACCCTTAGGTAGTCTATGCCTCTAATTCTTGTCTTGCTGGGGATCCTTCCAAGAAGAACCCGTCTAGCATTCACTGAGACAGATGAACCAGAAACTAGTGCTTTGCTCACGTCCCTCAGTGTTTGCTTTAGAAGGCTGTGCCCATCTCATTCTTGATGCTTTTAGGATGGGAAGAGGACATGGTAGCTGTTAGCACTTTCTGATGCAGTGAATGAGGAGGTCTAGCATCATCTCTCCTGGCTTCAGACCATCAGCATCAGTGCAACATCACTCTATGGAAGAAGATCCCTCAACCTTAGAATGAATCATGAGTCTTTGAAGGTCTCTCTTGTATTTTTAACTCCACTCACAACAGACCTTCAAAGAACATCTACTCCGAACTCCCTGCAGTGAACAGAGACATCCTGCACTAGATCAAGTCACTCAGAGCCTCACCAAGCCTTGCCTTGAATGTCTCCAGGGATGGAGCCTCCACCACCTCTTGAAGCAACCTGTCCCAACCTCATGATGAAGAACATCCACTCTGCAAGTCTTTCTGGCCATCACTCCCTCTGTTTATCTCCACCATAATTTAGAAAGGGAGTTTTTGGGAGTGCTACCCTACCAAGAACCCTCCGGACAGCAATATTTGGGTGGCTTGTAGCCTGGGGCTGATGTGATATGAAGGTCTGGAGGAACTTTACACAACAGGGTGAGGTGTCAGTCACCAAGAGAAGAGCTAGAAGAGTTTAAGCAGGGGAGAAGTAGGAAGGACAGGAGTGTACAGAAGGAATGAACATCTTGTCTTGTTTGCAATTAGTGCACAGAAGAGGATGTATTCATTTCTTTGAACACAGAAATGATCATGCAGCACCAAGGAGCAGTTCTCGAGCAAAACAGAGTTCTAGCTGCTGCATTAGTGGGAGCCAAAGACACAGAGTGGACTCTAAAACATGAGTCAGAAAAACTTGCCTTCTCCAGCAACACAGAATCACAGAGTATCAGGGATTGGAAGGGTCCTCAAGAGATCATTGTGTCCAATCCCCCTGCCAGAGCAGGAACACCCAGATCAGGTCACACAGGAAGGTGTCCAGAAGGGTTTTGAATGTCACCTGAGAAGGAGACCCCCCACCCTCTATGAGCAACCTGTGAAACTGTTCTGCCACCCTCACTGTGGAAAAGTTCTTTCTCATATTTCTGTGAACCTCCTGTGTTCCACCTTGCATCCATTGCCCCTTGTCCTGGCATTGGAGGTCACTGAGAAGAGCCTGTCTCCATCCTCCTGACACTAACCCTAACTCTTTCCAGATTTATGAAGATAGACAAGATCAAATAAACCCTACATTTGATGTCTCTCCTTCACTGTTATTTCCACTTTCAAGAGTGAAAACCCATAATGACTACTGAGGTGTGTTCTGAACAGAAAGGGAAAGAGAAATGTGTGATTTTGGGGTGGAATATTTTGCTTTTTGTCTCAGAAGCTGCAGACTGAGCTCCTCTAAGATGTGGTTTTGGGGTGGAATGTTTTGCTTTTCATCCCAGGAGGTGGGACAGTTAAAGAGAGAACACACTCTGTGAAGTTCTGTGTTTTCCTGGAAATACTTCTAGAGGTCCACAGATTATTGCTCCCCTGTAGACTCACCCATTCCCCCTGGGGTAAAATAAAATTCATCCTGTGGCCCCTCTTGGGATATGCATCAGATACTCTGTATCCTCAGCTGAGAGATGAAAGACAAGGAGACTTCTCCAAAGTCTTGATATCAAGCTAGCAAAGCCTTTCAGCCTGCTGGAAACTAAAAGACTCTCTTGAAACAGTCACAGCCAGAAGGGTCGTGGTGGTGATTCATGAGGAGTGGTGTGGCAAGAGAAAACAGTTGCTTGAGGGCTTCTTTCAAGTAGTGATGGAGACAAGGCATAAGAGCTGGTGGGAACAGCAACAGCAGAGGCAAATTGGCCATGTGGGACATTTGAGAAGCAAGCCTTCTACTAATTGAGGTTACTACAACCCTTCCCCTGAAGCCAGGCTGGTTCTTGACCTTGAGAAACCATCCTTCCACCCTCCCTCTTCTTCTCCTTGGATGTTAAGCACCCACAGAGATTTGGGGATGTCCTCTGAATACCTGAAGCTCAGGAAGAGAATTTCAAAGCTTTAATTTGGAATAAAAAAATAAAAAAAAAAAAGAAGTGACAGGAGGGATGTGGAAACTGAGCAACACGTGCTGCTTCTGTGGATGAGGCTCGATGTGCCTCGGATTGAGAAGCAGAGCTGATTAATACTCATCTCGCATCCACGAAATTAAATTAGGCTGCTTAAAATTAAAAATACATATTTATTTTAACCAGCCTGGGTATTCAGAACGAGCTGAAAAGGAAAGTGGATGGAGTATTACAAATGAGACAATTAAGCAAAGCGAGAGGGGAGAAATTGTATAAATTACAGACCTGTGATGAAATGGTGCTTTGATATAAAGGCTAAGGGGGGGATATGGGGGAGGGAGGTGGAAAGGACTCCCATCACCAGAGATGGAAAGTGGTGGGAAAGGAGTTAAATAAGAAAGAAAAGAAAAGAAAAGAAAAAAAGAACTGTGGAAAATCGATTAGTATTGATTTAAGGAGGTAATCAAGGAGAAACAGTTCTCAAATGGACAGGATGGACCAGTAATGGTAACACATGAATGCCATGATGTTCAGGGGCTTTGCACAGCTCTTGTGTCTGCTGAATGACACATCTGGGAGAGCTTTGGTTCAACCCTGGTACCTCCTGGCCCTGGCTGTGTTCCCAGCACTTGCCAGGTGTGATGAAGCTCCTGAGCGTGAAACTGGGTTAGATTAGACCTGAAAGCTCTTCCCTTGGACAATGCTCAGGGTGAAACCATGAACCAAAGAGCAGAAGGAAAGGTGGTGGCTGCAGCTGGAAGCTTGGATCACAGACCCTCATCCCAACAAAACACCTGTGAAGGAAAATATTCCCAGGAAAGATACATATTTTCCAAGCAATCCATTAACTTTTCTATGTGGCATTGGGGACTGTTTGCCTTTCAGCACATTTAAAATCTGGTTTCAGGTAGAATCACAGAATTTCAAGGATTGGAAGGGAACTCAAAAGACCATCTAATCCAATCCCATGACATCCAGTTTCTGAATAGAAAGCAAGCTGGCTTTTCTCTAGAACATAGTGGAAACCAATCTTTCCCCTGGTTTTCTAAAAGGAAAAACACATTCCTGCTCTTGCAAGAATGCAGACATAGCTTGGTGCATTCCCTTTAAAAACACACCCTTGTTGTGCAAAAAGCTCTCAAGCACACAAGTTTTACTCATGTGAAGGACATCCTTGTCACTGTGAGGTGCAGGTCCCTACAATGGTGGGGAAGGGGACATGGAGGGGCTTAGATCAGGAAGACTAACCCAACGTGGACTGCACTTTTTTGCCCATGAAGGTGGCTTTGAACTTAAATCATCCCACTTACCACTGGCTGCTCTTTGACTGTATCATAGAATCACAGAATGATTTGGGTTGGAAGGGACCTCAAAGCTCATCCAAAACCCTGCCATGAGTAGGGACACCTCCTACTGGACCATGTTGCTCAAAGCTCCATCCAGCTTGGCTTTTAATACCTTCAGGGATGATTGTACAGTTTTTGTGCAGACATGGTTTACATTCATTTCTCGAACAATTCAACAGTTGAGTTTTGGTCACAATCAAATCAAATCTCCTTGGAATTAGTTTTGCAAAGAGAAAAAAATAATTACCATGCAGAGGACTGGATGCCATTGGATTAGACCTAGAGGCCTCTGAGTAAAGAATGAGGTGGGTGAAAGAGTATATGGACCTTCCCTACAAATTTGTATTCCATCCACCTGAGAAACAGACGTTTTCACCTTCCTCAATTCCCGTTGCAGCTGGATAGATCCTTAAGTCACATCTTCCACTGGATTCAACTTTCTCTTTTTTATGGTGCATCAGCAAAACTAAAGCCTCAGGATGGCTTCTTCTTCTGTATCACTCATAAACTGCTTGACTTGTCACATATCATCTTTTTCCAAAGCTCAAACTGGAATGAAGAACCTTGACTGACCGGGTGATTTGCACCATGGATCAGTTTCTGTGAGGATTACAAATCAGTAAATAGAAGTCAGTGTCTTCTTCAGTAAAATCCTGGCTATTTCACAGAGCATCTTATTTTCCAAGTGTGGGTAAAGCAATGAAAGTGCAGTTTCTTCACTCCTGAGAGGCAAAGTTGAATCCTCAAGGAACTGTGTGCTCAGCACTGTCTGCCTGTTTTTGTCTTGGGACATATCCTGCCACTTTTACTTCCTCCTTGGACTTTTTCTTTCCATTTTTCTCACCCTTTCAAATGTGTAATATCAAATTTGCAAGTAGTTCTACAGAAACCCTTTACAGTTCTTCTATACTTGTTGATAAACAGGCATTTTGGGGTGATTTTTGTGTTTATTTTATTTTGTTTTCCTTACTCAAGTGGATTGATGACTTTGGAAGTAGATTCTATTACCTCTAGCTGTGGTATGGACTCAGAGATGTGTAAGTGCTCTTTCCATTTCTCTTGACAAATGGGTTCTTTTTAGATCTGTTAACAGTAGATCAAAGATCTACTCAATTATTGAACATCAGCACTGTTGGACACAGTGTTCACTTTCTTTCTGAGCTTCCTGCAAAACCTAGTTTAGATATCTACTGCAGAAATATCTATATAAATATAGATATGACTGCTATATGAATGCAAAGTGGTATTATTAAGGGGAGAAGAGAATTGCCATATCGATCTAAATAACATGCTGTTGACTTTCAAAGAGCAGGCACACTTTCTGCTAACAGGTTTTTCTAATTCTAGGGGAAGTATAACAAAGCTGGAGGCTGGATGATATTCAGCAGCAGATATGAAAATGGGTTTATTTGTTCTCACTCTTTTTTTTTTCCCTTTAAACTCTCTGCTTTTCCTCTCTCTCGTGCCTGTTTCACCAAGCTGCAAAAGCACTTTCACCCTACAGCGAGCTCTAAAAAGCAATAGCAGAGTTGAAGGAGGGAGAGGAGGGGAAACAGATTGACTTTTCTGTAGAAAGAGAAGGAACAAGGCATGGAGAGACCTGTGAGACAGGGAGACAACAAGAACTATGAGTATAGCTGCATCTCCAAGGCTTGATTTCTCCTCCCTTTTACTCTTTTGTGCTGACACATTCATTTGGATATTTTGATATCTTTCCAGGTCAAATACACATAGTCATTTGGTTATTTGGATATCTTTCCAGATCAAATACTTCAGGGGGAGAGAATTATACTCTGTGCAACAAAAAGTGGGAGCCTAGATGCTTTTCTGCCTGCCACTCATACCAACAGAAGACCACACCAGTCTTTATCAACCAAAAGCCACACAAGAAACCACACAAAGCTTGAAATACAGTGCAGTGATGTGGTCAATGAACTGTGTGATAATAGTATTTTTTATTAGTCTGACCATTGGTCTGCACAGAATCATAGAATTATAGAATAGTTTAGGTTGGAAGGGACCATTAAAGGTCTTCTTGTCCAACTTCACTGGTTGAAATTCACATCTGGAGGGGGTAGAAGGGAGCAGTCATGGAAAGGAAAAGAGGGTGAGAAGAGTCTGTGATGAATGATGAGTAAGGTGGAGTGCTGTATTTTACCTTTGATTTGGGAAAGGTCACTGGAGACTTCTGAAAATGTCATTTCAGTGCTCAGTTACTTGGGTAGAGTAGTAGAGGGGATCTCAACTCTATGAAACCAAACATTCAGGGAGGTTGGAGATGAGTGGAAACAAAAGAAACACCATTTCTGTTTGGAAAAATAGATTAAATAAAGCTTCCCAATCAGTTATCATAAATATACAGCTAAGTAAACAGATAAATTAAAAAAAAAAAACACATGATCAGGTCTAGGCATCATCTTTCTATTGAGTGACTCATCTTTGGAAGATTACTGATATCTTGGAAGAGTTCCAGAGTCTGGACTAATGGCTAGACTGGGGCAAAGGATGAGGTAAAAATTTCTCTAAAAACATAAGCTGGGTTCTCCTAATTTTATCAGCATCCCTTAATTCAAATGGTCCCTGATGTGGGAGTCATTCATTAAATTTCAAGTAGTTTTGGGAGCAGTCTTAAATTATGTCCTTTTCATTGAAGGCTCTGATCAGGAATAAAAGGGTTTGAGTCCACTTGACTCTGCCACCAATTCCTTCTGTAATATCAGCTTAAGATATTAAAAAATGTCTGCCTCATTTTCCAACTGCTAAAAAAGTGTAAAACCATGTCCTTTTTCCTTCTTTTTTTGCAGATGCTCTGGGTTACTTCAGTATGTAGAGCAGTACAAACCTGATCTCATCTTGGGTCGAGGAAAGACCATGTTATAAATAATAATCATAACCAATTTCCTGCAGTCTTAGTAAAATTTTTTTTTCTGCCTGTCTCCATATACATATGTATGAATATTAATCCTGCCAGAAGAAGATGGGGGGGAAAAAAAAAGGCAAAGAGAGGGGTACTAAAAATTCAATGCATCAAACTGCCTTTTTCTTGATTTACAACAGGTAATTATCATTCTTCACGCATGGCTGGTCTCCATGTTGTGAGAAAGCAGAGCAGTTGGAGCACAGCTTGTTTGATGCCCTTCCACATGTACCCCCCCAAAAAAAGTCCCCTCCACCTGCAAATTCTCCATACATCTGCACAAGACCATATAGAAGGATGGGTAAGAATCATTGAATGGTTTGGGTTGGAAGAGACCTTAAAGATCATCTAGTTTCAGCCACCCTTCCATGAGCAGGGACACTTCCCACCAAACCAGTTGGAAGTAGATGAACAAGTGGAAGAGCTGGGTTTGGCCACACTTGTGTAAGGTTGAAATCTTCCTTAACATCCTCTTTATTACTTAACCTTCCATGGCTATGGCTCTATCTTTTAACTATGAAAGTAAAAAAAAAAAAAAGAAGTAAAATTAAAGGTCATAAAAGAAGTGTGGAATGATAATTGGAATTATTCAGGTAATGGATTAAAACTATTATGAGTGCCATGATCTAAATCTGAATGGTGGTGGGGGAGGGAAGGGGGATAAACTAATAGAAGTTGGAATTGATTTTCAAAGAATACTAAAAATTATGACCAGTAAAATTTACAAGTGCCGTATATCATGCTCGCTGCTGCCTTATTTGTAACAGAAATATCCAATTCCAAAATGAATTGGGCTGTGCTAAAACTAACTCTTGCTGATGGTGGCAAGTTGTTAATTAAATGACACTTTTGCACAGCTCATTTTGAAAGTCTCTGGAAAGATAACCTGAAGTTATCAGGCACTGAGCAGACTGGTCTAGTTGGAGGTGTCCCTGCCCATGGCAAGGGGTTGGAACTTGATGATCTTTAAGGCCCCTTCCAACCCAAACTATTCTATGATTCTAAGTTCACAGCTTCTGGGATGAGTGGGGAGAGATGAGCATATACTGAGTTTTATAGGCCCCAGGGGAAGAAAAAAAAAGAATACTCCCTTCAGGGATGTGTTCTCCAGGATGAGGTTCAATCCCACAGACAACACCAAGCAATGGTTTGATGTCTAGAAGAGGAAGAAAGAAGCTGAGATCCTAGGAATAGTGTTCCCAGTCCTGAAAGTTTTCTCTGAGAGGAGGTTAGGTCAGCAGTATTGCTTTTTTGTGGGTAGTTCATAGTGCCCATGTGTGCCCATGAACCATAAAAGCTGATTTGAGGTGTTTAAGGCCAGGCTGGACAGGGTACTGAGCAGCCTGGTCTAGTGGGAGGTATCCCTGCCTATGGAAGGAGGGTTGGAACTTGATGATCTTTAAGGTCCTTTCCAACCCTATTCTATTCTATTCTATTCTATTCTATTCTATTCTATTCTATTCTATTCTATTCTATTCTATTCTATTATATTCTATCATATTCTATTTTCCAGTGAGCTGCAGGATGCAGTGTTCTCCCTTATTTCCACAGCTCCATAAATGTACACATCTTGATAAAGCCTTGGTTGGAGGAATGTCTAGGTGTCCTGGTGCCCAAATCACTTCCTGTATCAATTAAGTACACTATACATTGGATTTTCTTCTATGTTTCTGTCTGGATATCTCTGTTTGACTTAATAGATCTGTCTCTTCATGACCGTACTAAGAAAGAAATAAAAGAAATAAAGAAATTCTTTATGGTGAAGGTGGTGAAACACTGGAACACGTTGCCCAGAGAGGTTGTGGATGCCCCCTCTCTGGAAATTTTTATGGAAATGGGGGAAAAGACAGTGAGCAACCTGGGCTGGTGGGAGGTGTCCCTGTCCATGGCAGGGGGGTTGGAACTAGATGATCTTTAAGGTCCCTTCCAACTCAAACCATTCCATGATTCTATATCTGGATTAAATTCAGAAGAGGTGGTGCCAAAAATCACCTTCTCCATAAAGCACTGTGAGGTCAGTGGACATGTTTCTGCCAGAAGAAATACAAGCCCAAAGAACATTCTGGCTCCCTGCCAGCAGCTGAAATCCACCCTCACATAAGTAGCAAGGGGACAATATTATTTTTCAGATATTTCTCTCTTGCCATTTAAATTGTCACACCAGGATGAAGTAACTCACCCTACCAAGAGACCCTACAATTCTCACTCACCCAAAAACAAATCCAGCTCAAGGTTTCCTTATTGCTTTTTGGGGTTTTTTTATGCAAATCTACTCCCTGTGTCTCACATGGCTGCCAAAGTTTTCATTTACATGCTGATCCTGATGTCCTGGCCTGGCTCTTTTCTCTCTGCAGTGTTCATGGGGAAGAGTGAAATACAGCCAGAGCCGTTCAACTTACTCATGGAGCAGCTCGTTCCTCACTTACAGGCAATATATTTTTCATGGTGCTAATCTCATCACTTTCATTTTACTACCTTTATTTATTTATTTCATACAATGGAGCTGTTTATTTTTTTGGCTTGTTTTTTCTCTGCATAGGGGAGTGGTTTGAGCCATGGCAGCAAGGACAGGAGGGACTTTGCAAGGAATGAGAGAAGCCACCAGCCGCAGTAACCATCTCTCCATCTCCTGCCCCATATTCTAGATAGTAAAAATCTCTAATCTGGTGTTCTCTTTGGCTTTGACCTTTATCATCAGACCTTCCAGATATGGTATAAGAAGACAAAATTAGAGGTCACTTGATTAAATGGGATATACACAAGAGTATGAGTCCATGCAACTGAAGATTCTGGGCAAGTTCACCAATGTGAAGACACTCTCTAGAATATAAAAACAATAAGGCAATCAAAGAATTTCCTGATATATGGAAAAAACTCAAAATCAGTTTTAAAAAAGGGGAAAAGGAGGATCCAGGTTGCTAAAGGCCAGTTGTTTTATCTTCAATATCTGGAAAGGCTCCAGAAAAAATCCTGCTAGAAATTACGGAAACATGAAAGACAAAAGTGTTTAATTCACTCTCCAACCCTGAGAAAAGAAAACTAAAAGGTGGGCTTTGAGTCAACCATACAAAATGTTCTCATATTTCACTCCAGAATAGTGATAATGTTATCATATCATTGAGATTTATAGTTTCCCAGAGCTCTGTGTCCCCCAAATTGTCAGAGTTTCAAAATTTGATCCACCTATAGAAAAAAATAACCAACAAAAACCAAATCCTGAACCTCAGATACTCAAAACAACACCTTCCTCAAAAAAAAATCCAGAAAGAAAACAGGTAAGAAAGTGTCTAAGGAGTGGACAAACCTATGAAGCTGTGCTATCTCAGGCATCATCAGCCAGTTGCATGTCTAAGGAGACAATCCCCTTGAACTTCTCCAGCTTCAAGAAGAAACAAACCCACTTGAGTCTGGCTCAGACCAAACAGCTGTAGATTTCAACAGAATTGAGGCTGAACTCATCAAAGCAAGTTGTCTTTGTAATTAATGGAAAGATTTTTAAGGAGTGAGTCACCTGACCTTTTTTTTTTTATATCTATCTGCTTCAGGATCAGATGAATCATGTCCTGAACTCCACTGTCTGCATAGACTAGCTCTCCCTTTATTGACTCAATTTATTTCCCATTTGTTTTGACAAAGATGTTTATTTAATCAGATGTATTCCAATCCAGGAAATGTAAGAAATTACATCTTCATACCTCCTATCTTATCCTTTTACCTTCAGAGTTCACAAGCACCAGCTATCTCAGACAAGACAGTTGGGCATGACAGTGGAAACATTGATCCACCAAAGCTGGTTTCCAGCTTCCTCTTTCATAGAATGGTTTGGGTTGGAAGGGACCTTCAAGATGATCTAGTTCCAAACCTTCTGCCATGGGCAGGGACACCTCCCACTAGACCAGGTTGCTCAATGCCTCATCCAGCCCGGCCTTAAACACCTCCAGATGCATCCACAACCTCTCTGGGAAACCTATTCCAGTGTCTCACCACCCTCATAGTAAAGAAGTTCTTTCTTACATCCATGCTAATTCTCCCCTCTTCCAATTTGCATCCATTCCTCCTAGTCCTGCCATCTTGTACCCCATTAAAAATGTCAGGGTGATTAAAGTCATGTCACGTCAGGATGACTGAATGTCACTCCTTAAGTGACATTCCTTCACTAAATCCTCCACACATCTGTGTGTAACTATGTGTGATTTCTGGCCTCCAGACTGGAAATCTAACATTATGACAGTGGAGAGACAACATGAGCTTTGTAGAGAAGCACAGACAAGTATCTCAGTTCCACAGCTCCCTTCTATGAAAGCTAATCAGAAGAAGAACCAGAAGGACCACAGCTTATCCATTTTCCACAACAGCTGATCCAATACTTCCAACAATTGCTGTAGATTTCCCATGTGGTGATCACATGTTCACTGAACTACCTCTATTTGCCTTTCCTGATGACATGAATCATCTGCCCTGGAAAGCTTTATTCTGGTTAGGATAAATCTGGGAGTTTACAACCTGCTGTCTTTAGGGAATCAGAGCCTAAATGTCTCAGCTGCTGACAGCAGAGACATGGGATCACCCTCCAAGTGGGAATTCCCACTTTAGATCAAGTGTAACCAGCAATGCAGCAAATCCTGAGCTGCATCAAGAGAAGTGTAACCAGCAGGTCAAGGGAGGTGATTTTGCCCCTCTACTTGGCAACATGGTGAGACCCCAACTGGAGTTACTGTGTCCAGTTCTGGAGCCCTCAATGTAAGAAGGACATTGAGCTGTTGGAGTAGGTCCAGAGGAGGACCATGAAGATGATGAGAGGGCTGGAGCAACTCCCTTCTGAGGACAGGCTGAAGGAGTTGGGTTGTTGAGCCTGGAGAAGAGAAGGCTCAGAAGGGACCTCATAGTAGCTTCTCAATACCTGAAGGGGGCTACAGAAAGGTTGGGGTAGGGATTTTTAGTAGGATATGTGATGGCAGGACTAGGGGTAATGGATGCAGATTGGAAGAGGGTAGATTTAGGCTGAAGATAAGAAGGAAGTTCTTTACTGTGAGGGTGGTGAGACACTGGAAGAGGTTGCCCAGAGAGATTGTGGATCCCCTCACCCTAAATACCTCACCTGGAGGTATTTAGGGCCAGGCTGGATAAGCCATTGAGCAACATGGTCGAGTGGGAGGTGTCACTGCTTATGGCAGGTGGGTTGGAACTGGATGATCTTGAAGGTCCCTTTGATACCCAATATAGGCTTGGGAAGTTTTTTGTGTATTTCCTAATTGACAGAACCCTTCATTTGTCTTCCTCCTTACCATAGAACTGGATGCCCCATCTCTGGAGATGCTCAAGGCCAGCTTGGATGGGGCTTTGAGCAACACAGTCTAGTGGAAGGTGCCCCTACCCATGGCAGGGTGACTGGAACTAGATGGTCCTCAAGGTTCCTTCCAACATTGTGTGAGTCTATGTTTCCAAGACACACATTCCCTGACCAAACAGTGTCATGTGGACACTGGGAGATTTTGGGATTCAGCTCAGAGCTGAGGACACCTTGGGATGTGGGACTGGGAAGGAAGAAGGGGAGAGGTTCAAGAGGATTACTCTGTGGCCAGAACTAGCCCAGCCTTTCTGCTGAGAGCCTCATGCATGGATGTGTGGGGTGGGAGGAAACAAAGACTCCATAAAAAGCACCACATAATGAGTGTCAAGCAGCAGGAAACTGATGCAAAGGGGCAAAAGGAATTGCAGCATTAAAAATTGCTTTCTTTGATAGAATTATAAAATTATTGGGTGGAAGGAAATTTGCAGATTTAATATGCCAGTTAATGACGTGGCATTTGAAAGAGTCTCTTACAAAGTACTGCTCATGATGTTAATTTATATTGTCTCAGGGAGAACTGCTGAGTTTAAAATAGGTGGATACAAGGAAAATGAGGAATAACCTTTACCCAGGCTACTGTATACACTCAAAATACCATATATAGATTTTAATTTAGGTAAAAATCATTAATAATGTCTTTGATTAAGTACTAAAGAACAGAGTTGGGTTTGGTTTTTTTTCTTACCTTTTCTATTTATCTATTTCTTCTTTTTTAACCAGAACACAGAAAAATCAAGCTTTTGGGAATCAAAGTTAATTTAGTGTACACAGAGTTTGGAACATTTATCCTCTCCTGACTGAGGTAGCAGACAGAAGACAAGACTGATAAAGAGTTCCAACTCCCTCTCCATTAGCTCCTATGACTGAAGGAGATGTCACACACAAATTACTGAAGTGAGTAAAATTTCCCTTTTGATTTTTTTCTGAGAAACCATGTGAACAGCAGGTCAAGGGAGGTGATTTTGCTCCTCTACTCAGCTCTGTTGAGGCCCCACCTGGATTTCAGTTCTGAAACCCTCAAAATAAGAAGGACATTGAGCTGTTGGAGGAGGTCCAGAGGAGGGCCATGAAGATGATCAGAGAGCTGGAGGACCTCCTGCATGAGGACAACCTGAAGGAGTTGGGGTTGGAGCCTGGAGAAGAGAAGACTCAAGGAAGGACCTCACAGTAGCTTCTCAATACCTGAAGGGGGCCTTCAGAAAGGCTGGGGTAGGGATTTTTTATAGATTATGTGATGGCAGGACTATGTAAATAGTCAGGAAGAGGGAAGAGGGAAGATTTAGGCTGGATAGAAGAAAGAAATTCTTTACAGTGAGGGTGGTGAGATACTGGAAGAGTTTGTCCAGGAAAGTTGTGGATTCCTCCCATCTTGAGATATTTCAGGCAAGGTTTGATGAGGCATTGAGCAACCTCATCTAGTGGGAGGTGTCATTGCCCATGGCAGGGTGGTTGGAACTAGATGATCTTGAAGGTCCCTTCCAACCCAAACCATTCTATGATTCTATGATTATTTCTATTTGTCCCTTTGGAATTACACTAACTTGGAAAAAATAGTTTTACCTTTGAGTTTCAAAGCCTTTTGGAGTCATTCAGGAACCAAAAGGGTTGTGATGAATATTTTGATGTGGAAACCCTTTGAATATGTAGTAACTTACACTCTGAAATTCTGAAAGACCAGTCAAATGTCTGCTTTCTATTTGGAGTCAGCTTTTGAGAAATATTCAAATGTGAGGCGAAAAAATTAAGAATATGTAGGACCATGGTTGCTGAGTGTCTGCTGAACTGTAATGAAACTGGACTGGTGTTGCAAAGTTTGTGGGTGCATTCTTCTGCCTCTAGTACAAAGCAGCAAACTCCAAGGAATTTGGTTTATTAAGGATGACAAAATTAGCAGTTGGAGATATCAGTAAGCACTTTGGAAGCAAAACTGAACTTATTGCCAAGGAAACCTCCATGGAGAGTAAATGAGGCACCAAAAGACTTCCTAATTGCCCTATTAGCCTTCTTTCATCTTTTACATCTGTGACACCATCAACACTGGCACCCCCAGAGTCTGTGAGAAAGGGTTTCCATTCACTTGCAGGGTGGTGCTATCAATTAGCTACAGGACAAGCTGTCCAACTTGTGCTGAAATCTCCCAGCTCAGTTAATTTCTGCTGCAATGGGACAGACAGCAACCTCAGAGGAATTTATCATTTCTTCCCTTCCATCCAGAAAAAAAAATAAAAATACAAGAATGAAGGGCATAGAGTGAGTGCCAAGGAGCTGCACGGTTGTCATTCCAACTGTAATTCACTCCCAGCCAATGGAGGAGCTTCAGCCTTGTTGGACCTGGAGCTGCAGGATTAATGGAGCTGAAGTGAAGGAGAAGCTTTTAACATGCAATTCAGGAGAAAGTCTAGACTTTGCAAGAAACCTGTTAAATTAAGAGTGGCAGGATGTTTGGAATAGGGAAGCTCTTGCTCTTGGCAGGAGGATCAGTGGGATGGAAGGGTGGGGACAGGAGGATTGATTGCTGAGGAGTGTCTGGTTGTTGCTGTTTGGAGCATTAAGGAGAAGTTGGCAAGATGAAGCATTATCTGACTCAAGACTCATGTTTCTAAATAAAGATGAGGCATGGCTAGAGGGGAAGTAATTTTGGGACATTTCATGTAAAACTGTGGCCCTATGGCAAAGCTGTTGTTGACTCCAGCAACAGCAAAAGAGGGAGGGAGAAGTTTCCTTGGTCAGATAAATCATTTTAGGGTCTCCTTTCATTCTGTTTTACCTTGAATTACATTCAATATTTGCCAGAGTTTTGTTTTTTTCCTAACAAACACAAGAAAAGAAAGCCATACAAGCTAGACCAAGATACCTGCACCTATCCCATAGGTTCTGGTGATGATCTCTTCCACTTGGCCAAGAGTCCACACCATTTCTACCCATGTCTTTTAGTTGAAATCCCTTGCTGCATCTTCCAGTCTCTGTTTAGCCTCCAGATCTGTGTCATTATCTTGTTCCCTGTGCTAACACCAAATCTTCAGTTTATCAGAACCCATTGTATCAGGCAGTAAAAGTTGTTTTCCTAAGAAAAGGTAATTGATTTTTTTGAGCAGGAGAGAAGCAGCAGAAGTTACATGATGGCATTAGAAAGGCTCCAACCAGTGTTTGATATGATGTTTTCCTAAGCAAGATAAGGAAGCATCCTGGCCTGTATCAAGAACTGTCTGGTGATTTGGTCTAGGGAAATTATTATCCCCATGTACTCAGCTCTGATGAGGTCCTACCTCAAGTGCTGTACCCAGTTTTGGGCCCCTCACCACAGAAAAAAAGACATTGAGGTGTTGGAGTGGTCCAGAGAAGGGCAAAGAAGCTTCAGAAGGATCTAGAGAGCAAGTCCTATGAGGAGCAGATGAGGAAGATGGGGGTTATCATCCTAGAGAAAAGGGGGCTGAGGAAAGACCTTCTTATCCCTTGCAATTGCCTCAAATAAGGTTGTAGAGAGGTGGGGAGTGAGATCCTTCTCCCAAGTAACAAGTGAGAAAATGGCCTCAACTGGATTGGATATTAGGAAAAAGTTTTATATTGAAAAGATAAATTAGCATTGGGATAGACTGTCCAGAGAAGTGATTGAGGCACCATCCCTGGAGATATTTAAGAGAGAGGAAGACACAGAGCTGAAAGATACATTTTAGGGATGGTACTTGTCAGAGTTAGGTTGACATTTGGACTAGATAATCCTAAAGGTCCCTTCTAACCAAGGTGTTTCTATGATCCTAAGATGAATGTGAAAATTGGGTGATGCAGAGTGATGATGTGAGTCAAAATGAATCCACCTATCTAGTAGGAACCTATATAGTAGGAACCTGCAGCAGTCTGCTTGGATCTATATGCAGGAGCATAGCATAGAAGACACATACTCATTTTTCCCAAGGCCACCAATCCACTCTTTTCAGCCTCAGCAGGGTCTCTCACTCAGCTGCAGCTTTAAGAATCACACTTCAAAATGTTTGGAGCCTTAGCAAAAGCTTATTAGGGGAGTGTGGAGAGAGAGTGAAGTGCCAGTAGGCTGTTTTTTTAAGTTGTAAGTTTCTTGGCCATGTGATGTTTGGCCTTTTTACAGTGTTATCTTGCTGTGATAACACCAGTGTTCCCATACTCCCCATGAAAAGCTTGGGCCTGTTTGAGGAAGGAAGTTTTTATATCAAAAAGATTTTAATCTGGACATTTTTGGACCCTTTGAAGGTGGTTCTCCATCTGTGTCTCACAAGAAATTACAAGGGAAGCTCTTAAAGAAGCTTTTTAAGAACCAAGGAAGAGGGAAGATTTAGGCTGGATATAAGAAAGGAGTTCTTTACTCTGAAGGTGGTGAAACACTGGAAGAGGTTTCCCAGAGAGGTTGTGGATGTCCCCTCAATCCCTGAAGGTGTTTAAGGCCAGGCTGGATGGGACATTGAGCAACCTGGTCTAGTGGGAGGTGTCTGTGCCCATGGCAGGAGGGTTGAAACCCTCTTTAAGGTCCCTTCCAACCCAAACCATTCTATGATTCTAAGAAGATAGAATTTGGTATCTCCGACTTCAGAAACTCTGCTCTTCAGGTTTCCTTCTGCATAAAAATAATAGGAGAGGAAACATAAGCCTTAAAAATAATATCTTAACTATAAAAAAAGGTTAATATAAATTTTGAAGTCTTATATTCTCAAAGACACTTAACCAAATAGTTAAGCAGCACACCTGTCTCCTGTCCCAGGGCAGGAGACCCAAAACTGTAAGTAAAGAGGCCAAAAAATGGAAGTTTTCCAAGAATAAAAGTGCCATTCCTCTGACACAAGGCAAACATTTATGAAAGAGAGCAGGGAAGACCCTGCCATGACTCCTTTCTCTGGGGGATAAAAAATGAAGTGAGGTAGAAGATGAGTGAGAGAGTTTCTCTATGCTCATTCATACTGGCTGCTTTGAATGATTAGTGAGTGCTCTGGTTGGGGTTGGCAACTCAAGCAACACAAAAATCCAGGCTGGAAAATATGGGGAAGGAAGAGTTGAGGGCCTGAGAGATCCACAAAGTCTGATCTACCAAACAAAATAACTCATTTCTTAAGTATTTTCTTGTGAAACACCAGGGACTGGGCCTCTTCTTCACCGTCTGCTCTCATTCTGTCACTGCTCTTTTAATTTTCTTTATCTTATAACATCAATAATCCTAAAGATATTTTTAGTATGTTCCCTAGGAGATATATCTTTTCCAACTTATGTGTTTCCATTAATACCAAGATCCTGATATCATGTTTACCTGCTAAAAATGATTTCAACTTCCTTTTTTTATATGAAGATTTTCCCCCTAAAAATATCCCATAAAATCTGCTTTCCAAATTACCTCCATCCTGTGAAAGTGTCTGTGAGAGAAAGTAGTTATTAAAATGTCATTTGTTGCTGCTAAATTTTCAAAACGACTTCAAGTTTAATGAGAGTTATTGCTCCAGAAAAATCCCATGTGAGATCTTACAAACTTTTATCTGTTGGTATTTGCCAGCTACAATTGTCTTTCATAAATCATAAATGCAGAATGATTCAGTGGTTTTAAGAGTGAAAACTCATTTGGCTATTTGCTTAAAAAATAAAAGCAAAGAAAAGTTTCTTTTTAGTCAATAGGAATTTATTCAGCAAAGCCTTCAAAACTCTGCTGTTCCTCATGGTTTCCTTAACAAATGGATGGTCAGGGGGCTGGAGCACCTCTCCTATGAGGTAGGAGAGAGTTTGGGGCTGTTAAACACTTGGAAGAAGTTCTTCATGATAAGGGTGGTGAAACAATGGAACAGGTTGCCCAGAGAGTTTGTAGATGTCTCCTGCCTGGAGGTGTTTAAGGCCAGGCTGGACAAGCCATTGAGCAACCTGATGAAGTGGGAGGTGTCCCTGACCATGGCAGGAGGGTTGGAACTAGATGATCCTTCCAACCCAAACTATTCAATGATTTTATGATTATTCTATGGTTCTATGATCATCATCAATCACCATCAAACATCTTTACACACTGAAGGGGTTATTAAGTATTGGAATAAACTGCTAAGGGAAGTTCTTGAGGCAACATCCCTGGAGGCACTTAGAAGACAAGCAGACACAGTGCTTAGAGATATGGTTTGATGGTGGTTTTTTCAACTAGGTCAGTGGTTGAAGATGATGGTCTGAATGGTCCCTTCNAGAGAAGGCTCAGGGGGGACCTCATAGTAAATTATCAATACCTGAGGGGGTCCTATAGAAAGGAAGGGTAGGACTTTTTAATAGGATATCTGATGGGAGGACCAGAAATAATGGATGTCAATTGGAAGGAGATAGATACAGGCTTGACATAAGAAAGAAATTCTTTACAGTGAGGGTGGTGAAACACTGGAACAGGTTGCCCAGAGAGGTTGTGGATGCCCCTTCTCTGGACGTGTTCAAGACCAGGCTGGTCATGGCACTGAGCTGCCTGATCTAGTGGGAGGTGTCCCTGCCTATAGCAGGGGGGTTGGAACTTTAATGATCTTTAAGGTCCCTTCCAACCCGAACTATTCGATGATTCTATGTGACTTTCCCCTTCAGAAGACACTTATTTTTCTTACAGCTAATTTTATTACACCTCTGCAATCTGTTTTACTTCTCCAGAAACCACACCTTTCTGAGTAGCCCACCACAGGTTCATTTGGTAGCTTTTTAAAACTCAGTACAGAGGTGTGAATTTCTACATCATTAGTCATTCCAGGAGCAAACTGGACCTAGAAATGTTCTTCAAGTACACTCTGCATAAGAAAAAAAGAAAGTGTATTGCATCACATCATTGCTATTATATTAATTCATAACATTCAGTTTGCAGTAGCATCCAGACACTATATCAACATGCTGCTAAAGGACAAACCCTTCCCCAAAGAACTTAATACTATTCCAGTTTTATCACATTGCTGAACATCAATTATGCTCCAGCTGCTCTCTCCACAAAGGTAATAACCATGTTGTTTCCAGACAGTTTTCTGGGCAACTCAGATATGAGTCCTGGNGCAAACTGGACCTAGACATGTTCTTCTAGTACACTCTGCATGAGAAAAAAGAAAGTGCATTGCATCACATCATTGCTATTATATTAATTCATAACATTCAGTTTGCAGTAGCATCCAGACACTATATCAACATGCTGCTAAAGGACAAACCCTTCCCCAAAGAACTTAATACTATTCCAGTTTTATCACATTGCTGAACATCAATTATGCTCCAGCTGCTCTCTCCACAAAGGTAATAACCATGTTGTTTCCAGACAGGGTCTTGGGCAACTCAGATATGAGTCCTGGGCAATCTCATATCTGAAATTAAAAAATTCTTCAGCAGACTGATCTGATCCCAGATTATCGTGGTACTGAGGAAGCACTGATCTTGAAGTTCTAGGATTTACCATAAAGAGGAGTGGGAATCATGGAATTGCCTGAATTGGAAGGGATCTTTCAGATCAAGGCCAATCAACAACCTGACTCTGACAAGAACCAGCCCTAAAACATATCTGTAAGCACCATGTCTATCTGCCCCATAAATTCCTCCTGGTTTGGTGTGTTCAGACACTTTTGGGCAGCCTGTTCCAAAGCATTTTTTAGTGTTACATTTTTTCCTAATATCCAGTCTAATCCAGTGAAGTAGCACCAAAATCTGTTCATCAGGAAGAATCTGTCTTTTCCCTCAGCCTCCTTCAAGAAAGCTTTGTCCACCTGATATTTCTTGGAAAGGCAATGCATTTCTAGAGATGAAAGAGGGTACAGCAGAGAAGATGAAATGAAGCTACATGGTGCTACTAGCACCTGAATTTCAATGTCCTCTATCATAGAATGCTTTGGGTTGGAAGGGACCTTAATGATCATCTAGTTCCAAACCCCCTGCCATGGGCAGGGACACCTCCCACTAGCCCAGGTTGCTCAATGCCTCATCCAACTTGGCCTTAAACACCTCCAGGGATTGAGGGGGCATCCACAGCCTCTCTGGGCAACTTTTCCCAGCATCTCACCACCCTCACAGTAAAGAACTTTATTCTTATATGCAGCCTAAATGGGGTCAGAAAAAGCAGTGCTCTCATGAGTTGCTTTGTGTGCCCATGGCTCAGCAAGAGAGAAACCTGACAGCTGGGAGCAGCAGCTCAAATTAACAAGTGTCTGTGTCCTCACTCTGCAGAAGAAGCAGAGAGCAAATTTATGTGCTGAGGTGAAAACCACCTTATTATTTTCTGCAGTAAATTAAGGTTTGCAGGGTAAGAATTGCTCACACTCATTGGCACCAGTGCATGCTTACATTTAGGAATGCAGGCAACCAGATGTCGAAATGTTTGCATAGGAACAAATAGAAGCCCAAAGAAATGCTTTCATAAAATCATGTTCAGATCAGGATATATCCTTGGATAAAGGTGTAAATCAGTAATGCAGAATCTTTGTCAATGGCTTTGGAGGAAGTTCTTTTATTAACACCAAGAGTCAATGAATTCCTCAAAAGAGGAGATTCATTCAGACATAGGGGATCTTCTTCCAAAAAAATTTGTTATTTATTTATTCTAATAACTGGTCAGACTCATCCCTTCACATGTCTGTTCATCACAGACCTTGCTTGGGCTAGAAAAAAGCTGATGCTCATCCATGGACAGCACTAGCTGAGAAAACCCCTTCAACCCACATAATTAAAAAAAAAAGAAGTAATTTTTTAAGAAACATAAGCCTCAGATCAGTGATCCTGTCAGTATGTTACCACCTGTCAGCTGGGTTGTGGTGACTACCAGCCTGTATGATTTCCATGAATGTTGTAACTTGAGTTAAATCAAAGTACATCTCATAAAATCATAGAATGATTTGGGTTTGAAAGGACCTTGAAGATCATCTAGTTCCAATCCCCCTGCCACGGGCAGGGACATCTCTTACTTGATCAGGTTGCTCAGTGCTTCATCCTGCCTGGCCTTAAACATCTCCAGGAAGGGAGCATCCACAGCTTCTCTGGGCAACCTCTTCCAGTGTCTCACCATCCCCACATTAAAGATCTTGTTTCTTTCTTATATTCAGCCTAAATCCCCCCTCTTTCAATTTGAATCCATTAATCCTAGTCCTGGACCCTATAAAAAAGTCCTACCCCAGCCTTTCTGGAGGCCCCTTCAGGTATTGAGAAGCTACTATGAGGTCCCCCCTGAGCCTTTTCTTCTCCAGGCTGAACAACCCCAACTCCTTCAGCCTGTCCTGGGTTGAGAGGGCACTCAGAAACAGCTACTACAGCTGAGCTCACAGACTGGCTTCTCCCCTGGGGTCTCAGGACCACCTCTAGTCAGGGACCTTTACTGTCTCTGCGGACACACACTCATATAGAGATGCAGGAGATGCTGAAATGAGACTCAGTAAAGAAATCAGGAACTCCTAATTGCACCAGGTCCTTTATCTTCACCAGAATTCAATTCATTCAGCAGAGACAAAACAGTTAAAATGAGTTGGAAGCTCCAGGAGGGCACACTGGCATCAACATAGATCCACAAAGATGATTAGAAGTCCCTTATGAGGAAAGGCTGAGAAATTTGGGTCTTTTCAGTCTGGAAAAAAAGTGGCTGAGGGGAGATTTTATCCAAGCTTCCAAATGCTTGAAGGGTGGGTGTCATGAGGATGGGACCAGACTTTTTCCAGTGGTGCTCAGTGACAGAAGGTCTAACAGGCACAGACTTTAACATAGGAAGTTCCACCTAAACATAAATCATGGAATCATAGAATCATAGAATAGTTTGGGTTGGAAGGGACCTTAAAGATCATTGAGTTCCAACCCCCCTGCTACAGACAGGGACACCTCCCACTAGATCAAGCTGCTCTGTGCCTTTTCCAGCCTGGTCTTGAACACCTCCAGAGAGGGAAGTTCTTCCCTTTAAGGAAACAGACTCTCAGAGAGGTGGTAGAGTTTCTGTTTCTGGGGACATTCCAAACTCACCTGGACACATTCCTACACAACCTGCTGTAGGAGAACCTTCTCTGGAAAGGAATTGGGCTAGATGATGTCCAGATGATGAGAGGTTTTCCATGATGCTGGCTTTAAATTATTTTTTTTTGTGTTTTGCACCAAAATAACTTGTCTACATATGGTGGAGATCATCCCAATGATTTATCCATCTCATTGACTTCCCACTTCCACAGCTGACAAAGATATGGTGAAGGAGAAGCTCATGTAAGCAGCAGAAAGAGGCAAATTGGGCTTTCATGGCCCCATGCTACTTTATCCAATTATACTTTCCCATGTGAGGGCATCCCACTGAGGGCTCACCCTTGGATTCACTCTTCTTAATGACATTCAATCATTTTGTGCTGAAGACAGTCATTTTCAGAGCTGCTTGCATAATAAATTCCCAGAGTTACATGCTCACTGGTTCCCTAATTATACCCCATCCCTGCAAAACAAAATGATTAAACTGAGTTTCTACTGAAAAAAAAGACAAAAAGGCTAGTCAGCAGATTTATTTTACTGACAAAGTTTGACTGTATTTAGTTTTGATTTTTTTTTTGTTTGCAAATTAGAAGCTCCCTGTGTTTAAAAGTTAAAATACAGGAAAATATGGGGTCAGTGGAAAACCATCCTTGGAGATTGTGGGATATTCTGGATTCTACTCCCAGTTTACAATCTTCCCAGTGTCCATGGGAAAGTTAATCTGTATTTAATTTAAAGTTTGTGATATGATGCTATGCATGGGTAAAAAGAATTACAGAGGTTCTAGTTCCCCTCATCATCTTTGTGTCCCTGAATTATCCTTATTTCATTATTTTTGCAGGGTTGAGGATGTAATTCTGAGCAAAAAGACCCTGGAATTAGTCATTCTAGGTATTGGTTGTGCCAATTAACAGCAAGACATAAGATAAACAAGATTTAGAGCCTAAAACCTGTTAAATAAGCTAAGAAAATCCATGAGATGGACAGAAATGATAAAATTTCATTAGCAGGAGCCTCGCACTCTTCCTTATGCATTCCCTAATGTCAAACTACCTTTCTGTAACCACAAAGGTCTCCATCACTGCTGCCTACAGGAACTTCAGGATCTAGGACAACATTCCTACATCCAGAAAGAGCAATAGGAAAGGAGAAATATACCCCTGTGGCCACGTTTTGATCACTCAACCAGCTCATATGCCATATAGGGGAAAATTTTCAGTTAATTAGTTGTGCAGACAAACAGAAAACCAGGAACAAAGAAGATGGATACTTAGCTTACAGGTCTTACCTGCATAAACAAGTGGCAGTTGTTCATTTCCTACATAAAAACCCTTGTGAAATAAAAATTAGAGGATTTTCTAGACACAAGCAATGTATGATGGCACCGTTTCTGCTGCAGCTCAGGGAGGCATTTCCAAAATATCTTTCAATTAACAATGTGAGTGCAGACAGGAGTCTGTCAGTGGTAGTAGGGAGCTCAGTCTGGGTTTAATCACTAAAGAACAATGAGGTTTTCCCAGCAAGTGTCCCTCCATCTATTTAGGTTTCCATACCTGAGCAGTCCACTGCCTTTGAAGGGACAGCAGTCAAACTCCTGAGGTGGGATTCATCTCATTTGAGATACTGGGTAGGTTTTTTCCTGATCAAATAAAGAAGGAAATGAGATGACTAATGTCCTAAGAACCCACAGCTCTACTGACTCACTCTTCGTTGACCAAAAAGGGAGCCAGCAGTCATGGCCTTCTGATCTTGGAAACTTCCAGCACAGACATCAATGCTTAGTCATGCAAATCCCACCTTAAGCAAGCTCTGCTCACCTAATCTGTCTTCTTTTCACACCCCCACAGAATATATCTGTCCTTACATATCCATTTTGCTTCTCTCAACCTTGGCAAAGACATGCTTTCCCATGGTTATCATGGTAGCCATAAATGAGGGAAAAAAAAAAAATTCATCTACTACTCTTTCTGTCAGGGTATTTCATAAGTTAATAGGGTCTCCATGATTTGAGGTTGTGCCTTTGAACCTTCTTCTGATGAATGGAAGCTTAGAACATGTACTCTCTGGGGCAATTTGGTTGGCACAATCTGCATTCATAGAATCATAGAATAGTTCAGGTTGGATGGGACCTTAAAGATCATCGAGTTCCAATCCCCCTGCCATAGACAGGGACACCCCCCACTAGATCAGGTCCCTGAACTAAATAAACAGCCTATCC
>VZTY01026142.1:0-21641 GCA_013400935.1 Turnix velox
TCTGGACCTGCTCATATGTTGTTGATATCAATGAATAAAACCACAGCCCTATCTATCACCAAGACTGTTACATATTTGTATTTATTTCCATTATGTAGTGAGTATTTGATTTATAAGATAATTTTTTAATATTCATTTGATCCACCAAATGAATGGGTCAACTTATAAATGGCACTTCAATTGTGTTTGTCATATACTCTCCTGAATACCTCAAATGTGAATCTGATTCCTCAGGACAGCAATCTGTAAAATTATTGTAAACACTTAGCTGTGTGAGGCTTAATTAATGCCAGAAGCCTTCAACAAACATCAGTTGTAATTTGGAATGTTCTGAGTTAATGATTCCTGCACTCTGACTAATGCACGTGCCATTAAATCTATGTGCAAAGTGGCTGGCGCTGACATTAATAACATCCCACCAATGTCCCTGCATGCACAGAGGGAAAGGAAATAGAAAACCAACAGAAACATTTGACAGAAATGCACTTAACCATCTCCACTTAGAGGCCTAAAGGACAAAGTGTGTAGCAATATGATTTCACAGGGCTGGGAAGAAAAGCATAATGAAAAATGAATGAATTATTTTGATACCTTTGGAATACTTGAAATAAATATGTTTTATATCCTTGTTGGAGGTTTATTGTAGTAATTCTCTACTTCAGTTTATTAGAAACAACTGCATGTTAAATTTATACGAGGTGAAACCTTGTTACTCTTTATGATTGGTGTTTTACAGCTGGTGGATTAACAATTGCTGTGTAAACGAGCGTTTTATACTTCACAGTTAAGTAAATGAGAGCTGATCAGTGCCCTGTGATGTCTGCTTAAGAAAAGAAATGAAGTACTGTGAATTGAAGGGGTGTGAGTTGTATCCCTGAATTTGAAAGTTTTGTCCTGCTTTGCAGAATTCTTGCACTGAGTTATTCTTGCACTGAATTATTGTACTGAGTACTGTTTGTTCACTGTTGTGGATTCTGAGAAGCTGACTGTGCTTCGGAGTTCCTGTCTGAAGTGTATATGTTGAAGATTAACAGTGAGGAGGTGACTGACTGCTTTTGTGCATAGGGCGTAGGACTTGGATNGTATGTTGAAGCTTAACAGTGAGGAGGTGACTGCTTTTGTGCATAGGGCGTAGGACTTGGATTAGGCATCATCCCATAACTCTGCAGCTGGCTGCAAACCATGTTAAATATACTTTTTGTACCCCTAGACATCTGCAGAAAGTTTAAGTTAATAGCACAAATCTGTGTTCTGCTGCTGTAAGGTTTAGTGTCCCTGTATTACAACTTCTGAATTATGAAACAGGGAGAATATTGTGTCCTGGGCTTGCCTGTTGAGTTAGATGAGCTAGTATAAAATTTAGGATATCTTCTTGGATATCTGGTTGCAGCTATGCACAAATTACGACAAACAGCAATGCTTATTAGAAGTTCAAAACTGTATGTATAGGGATGATTTTCTCATCAAGAACTGTACTTGATATGTCAGACTTGTGAAAGACTTTTAGGATAGCATGACTGCTTGTTTTCCCTTTCAGTAGTTTTCTCAGTTTGGGGCAGGCTATGTTGTTGGGTGACAGAAGGGAGAAGGGGCATTGAGATTGACATCACTTGTTATGACCATGTTATTCATGGAGTGTGACTGCATAATTTTATTATTATTACATGTTATTCAAAGTATGCATGGCCACATCTGGGCTATATATGACTGTGTGACCTATATTTTTTTTTCAATGTAAGTTCTTGTATACTTTCATTAGGTAATGTTTTAGAGTAGTCCTAATCTGTTTTGAAAACATACATAATTGTTGAATAAGTGAATAATAGAAATAAACACTATCAAGAATTGCTTTACAATAGAGACTATAAATTTAAATACTTTCTGGAAACTGTGTCTTTTACTACCCACTGATGCAGCTGATAAATCAGTTGTCACGGTTTTATTGTGTAAATTACTAATCACCATGCTTTTTCTTAAAAAGTATTTAAAACAAGAAGAAAAATCCCCTAATCCAAGAGATATGATATGCTTTTTTAACGTAGCAGTACCTGCTGCTGTTAAATGTTGTAGCTTAAAGTATCATCTAAATGTTCTCTTCCAAAAATAATTGTATGTAACAATTGTTATCTTTGCATGATCCTTATCCTGGAATTCTCTGGTGGTCTCATGTTCCTGTAAATATTTAGCGTTTAATTTTGCAATACATAAGCAAGAGGTAATGTTTAGATTACAGGATGATCCAGTCAAACAAATGGAAATTAGGAGATAAAATTTTTAAGGTGCTCTTGCTGTCTCTGACATTTGTCAGCTCAGTAGACTAGGAGATTCCCTTTGTGCTTTCTGTTTCTGATCAGATAGCCTGTGTTCTTAAAATTGTGAGTCTTTATTAGTTAAGTTGGTACAGCACTTAGTAAGACAGTTTTTCTCTTGTACACTTTGGTAAAAGCGAATTTAATAAACCTACAGATTATAATGGTTCCAAAACTAATTTTAAAAATTATCATAATCATGCCTTCTGGCTAGGATCTTGTAAACCTTAGTATTGCCACAAGTAAGGCTGGCAGGCATGACTATAGTGGGTCTTGTAATTCTATTAAGATTTGAAATGTGTTTACATAGTATCTTCAAACAGATAGTATGAAGTGATTACACTTTCAGATGTTGGCTTTTTTTTCATTAAACATATTCAGACTTGTCAGTAGCCAACTATTAAAGCACTGCAAACTGCTTGGAGACAGGATTAGTCTTTCTTGATTTTTCTTGATTCACACCTGAATACAGTATTTTGACAGAAGTCAAAGGAGAAGGACTGTTGTCTTTCATTTCAGATACCATACTTAACATATACATAGGCCTCAGCCTTTTACAAAAGAATTATAGTGTAATAAATTAAAAACTCCTGTGGGTTATGTAAGAGTCCTACGTGAAAGATATTAACTGAAATGCAGTCTTGTTTTGGTCTTTGTAATTTTCAGTGATTTGACAGAACTATAGCACTCAATCAAACCTTTATTTCCCCATGCTTGGATTCATTCCCACCAAATACCCTACTGTAACTGCTCCTGAGCAAAGAAGTAGTCACTTTGGGGATGATCACACACATTCACTGTTGTGACTCCAGACTAGTACCTCTAAATTTGTTGTAGCTTTTTAGTACCTTGGTTTTTCCTACTTTATCTGTTCAGTGTTGGACTGTAACAGCTTTCATAGCCTGAGATCGAGACACAGCTGGGCTTTTTGCTGGGTTTCACAAAGCATTTTGCAAATGTGATGTGGTTCAGCTGTACTACAGCTGATTACTAAAGCTATGCTATATGTGTTGTATTTGCTTCCCAAAAGGAGACTCAAACCCATAGGGACAAAATTTCTATGGAAACAGCTGTCCTACAGTCAGTTCTGTAGCTTATTGTAGCCTGTAAATTAGATAGGTGTTGAAGAGCAGTTTTTTGTGCTACTCGTTATCCCTTTGCTCTCACTGCCTAACTGCTGCTGTTGATTAAGTTTAATCCCAAAGCACATCAGAATTAAAAGACTTTGCATTTTTATAAGTCTTCTGGAAAAAAATGCTTTTCTCCACAAATTCTGTGGCAAACATAAGTTGATATTCACAGTGGGGTAAATGCCTAAATCAACGGAAACGATCTTATGCAAGTCATAAATCTGACTGTAATGCTGATGCTCACTATTGTTGGCTGTTTTGGAATTGTGCCAAGATAAACCCCAAATTAAACAGATTTATCTTCATACAGTCATGATTTTTCAATCTACAGGAGAGAGATGTTTTAGTATTTTTAAGTATGAAGAGATTTGAATGCAAGAAGTTAAGATGTGAGACTTTAACTAAGAGTAAGGTCCAACAGATGTTAGGAAACAAATCCACTTTAATATATTACCAAGTAGGAAAAATAGATTTTTTAGTGAGGAAAGCTACTGCTTGTACTGGCTAACAAACTCCAAAACAGCTGGAATGGTAAGTTTTGCTGGTTTCATTTAGCATGACCATTCAAGGTAATTTTTGAGCAATTTCTTTTTGAAATTTGCAATTAAACAAAGCACCACAAGTGGTCATCATTATGTCACTGTTAACGGAAATGGCAAAGAGAACTGTCACAAAAAACAACTTTTACCTATTCACAGTCAAAGCTATGGAAATTTTTTTAAGGCTTTTTTATTCAGAAAAGGAGCCCTGGAAAAAAATTCAATCTTACATTTAAAGGTCCCAAAATGACTGGGAGTAACTGACTGCACTTTTTCCCTGGAAGCTGAATTTCAGTTTTGAAGTCAAACACATTTTTCACTTAATTTCTAATATTCTGTTTCACTTTCCTATTTTAGCTGTGAAGTTTTTACATGCATGTGATCAGCTGGTTCCTGTCATGTTCCTATTTCATTACCTCTCAGCTGATTACAAACAAATAAAAAAATAAGTACCTCTTTGCTCTCACTGCCTAACTGCTGCTGTTGATTAAGTTTAATCCCAAAGCCACATCAGAATTAAAAGACTTTGCATTTTTATAACTCTTCTGGAAAAAACTGCATTTCTCCACAAATTCTGTGGCAAACATAAGTTGATATTGACAGTGGGATATATGTTAAATTTGGTCAGATACACCATTCAATACTGGGGTTTGTCCAACCACAGTGTTACTTGGACACTCAGTCTCTGCGAGTGTTTGGTTTGTAGCTAGAAATTTCATGGAATTTCTGCGCACTTAAGCATTGTATAAGTAAAAAAGGTAGATTTAAACATGCAAAAATGTTGTGTGAAGTGGACTAGTAAATTCAAACTTTGAGAATGTGAATCTATTCTATCTGAAACAAAATTTCCTTTCTATGAATTCAGTTTTAATTTGGTAGTTACATCAGCAAGTTTGAATTCCTGGATCTTGCCCCACACCCCCCTTATTTGAAGAACTGAAATACTGGAGGGAGCTGCTTTTAGGTGATGTTGTCTTCCAGCGTAATTTAACCTAGTGATGTTTATCTTGACTTGAAATGAGTAACAGTTAATTTTTAAAATATGAAAAGAGATACTTTAAGAAAAACATGAATCTCATGCTACCTGAAAATATTAACTTTACTATGCCTTTATTTCAGTGAAGACTGAGATTCAATTAACCTGAAATTCAGTTTATGCAGACTTTGCTTTACTGAAGTACTTACCTGTCAGTTTTGTAGGTCTTGAGGAATTTCAGTCAAAGATAGTGGGGGTTTTTATGGATGTAGCAGAAAAATAAAACCTATTCAGTAGATAGGAAACTATTAAATCAGTACAGTAAGGGATTTTGTGTTCTCTTTTCAAGAAGCCTTCTCTTTCCTGTATTATCCTATGTATTTACAGTTATTTCCTCATATACTTTCTCCTAGAAAATAAAGTACATATAAGGCCTTGATGATGATCAATGTTTCCAATTGGTGACAAGTTTCAAATGAAGTATCAATATGCTTTTTAAATGAACCATAAATGTGTCAAAGCAACCTCATTCTTTGCTCAAGCCCATCCCTTAGATTGAATGCTACACTTAGAAAATTATTTAGTGTACTGGGGAATACAAAAGCAGAAAGTGGTACAATAAGCAAGAAATATTTAGACTTTGCTAATGTTTACATCAGGCAAGGATGATTTGTTGTGTTCCTTGATATTTCTGTTTTTAAAGTGTTTTCTTGGCATTTGGAATGATGCTGGTGTTTGCAAGAGTTACTGTTGCTGGCCAGTGTTTTGTATCTGCTCTGAAATTGGTGCTTCTTGTGGGTCCAGCTCTACCACATAGTTGGATGTTCTGAGTCCACTGTCTAAGAAAAATGGAAGTTGATACCCGTAAGGAAATAAACTTCCAATTGAGAGTGGTGCTGTAGTAAATCCATTTCCAAACAGCTGTCCATGCATGAGTTTTGAACTTACCTGGATTTCTGAAGCCACAGAACTCAGTGGGGAGAAACCTGACTTACTTGTGTTATGTTTTGTTTTACAGGAGAGGGCTCAGTGCTTTCAGAAGACTCTTGTTTCCCAAGCAGATAAATCCACACAGACAGAGCTTGTAGGCCATGATGTAAGTAGTCATATAGAACAATATTTTCTTTCTCATCTTTGTGGATGTTCAGACTTCTGTCGGCCTGTTTGCCTGTGCTGCTGTTGTGTCCATGCATTGATTTAGGGGGATTTATTGGAACATCTTTCATCCTTTGCTCTTAAATGGTTTTCAAATGCCTTCTGAAACATAAAAAGATTGCAGCTACCTGCCAGCATGCCAATGACATATATTAGTTGTGTGTTTTACGAAGAGATGATAATTTGATAATTGAATGTTGGTATTTATTAGTGAATTCTAATTTTTTTCTTGTATTCATTTACACACTTAGTAGTAATTTAATGATAGTAAGTTTGCAATCTTCATATGCTGTCTGAAGAATATTTGAAGTTCAGAAGGTAATAGAATAAATACAACTTTGCTAGTGATGTTAAAGTTCTGTTTCTTAAAGAGCATCTCAGAATTTCTGATAGTCAATGTATTCTCTTTCAAGAACGTGGAGTAGATTACTGAACTGTAGAAATACAAACTCTTTTCCAGTTTTTTTAAAGTAAATTATTCTGTCTCTGGGACATTGATTATGTATAAGAGAGAGACTTTTTTTATATGAGACTTTTTGAAGTTTCTTTGATTAAGAATGCCACAATGTGAAACAATAAGCACAGCTCTGTTCTGTGATATGTGGCAGAATTTCTTACCAAATACTGCTCTGCAAAATAGGGTTGTGGTTCTGCATCTGTATATCAGTAGGCTGCTTCAGATTTATAGAAATGTTGCTATAAGTGAAGTATTGAAACCTTCCTCTTAGTTCATTTGGTATCAGTGGAGCATAAAAGTTTTGTCTTCTGAGTATGTGGATGGTCTTCTGAAGATAGAAACATAAAAGTTTCACTTTTCGATCTGATAAGTTCTTGACACAAACTTCATTTTGGTGTTTTTTCAGACTGTCTTTTAAGCTATCTCAAGCTATTAAAACTAACACTTTTTAAAAGTAAAATACTTTGGACAAAAATTTAGTTAGAATTTATTAGTTTTATATTCAGTACTCAGTACTCAACACTTGTGGTTTTTTCTGTTGTGGGTTTTTTTTTTTCTTTTAGTCTACATATCTGCACTAGTTTCTTGTTTGTGAATTGCCAAATATGAACCCTTATGTTGTACTGTGTCTGTGATATCATGTCTGTTGTAATGTACTGAAATTACTTAAACAGTTTGGAACATTGGCATGCTATATCCCTTTCTCGTGGAACTAATTATCAGTAGTAATTAGTGGTATCTTGCATCTTAAATAAAAAATCTTACACTAAAGATGAAAAGATGGAGTTCATAGGGTTGGTTTGTAGCTTTTTCTGCTGCTGCTTGTTATGTTTGTTTGGTTGTTGTTTTTTTTTTTATTGTTTGACCCTTCTCTCCCAAATCAAACATGTGATAGGTCATGCTGCATGGTTTTATTTTTATTCCTTTTTTAGCCTCAGTTTTCCTGAAGAAGGTGGTGGGTAGGGAAGAAAGTTGTTTATCAGGTGTCATTGTCAATTGTCAGATTGCCAATTCTGCAGGGAAATTAGAAACTTGTCTACCAAACAGATACAGTTCTCTGTTTGAGATCTGAGTATTAGAGATGATAATGATGAAAATTTTTAAAAGAAAAATCCTTTTCTTTAGCAGCACTTTCTTCAACACTAGTGAAACACATTTTTAGACTTTCTGTGGTAAAACACTTGTACCATGTCATGGTTGCAATCATGTGTTTTCTTAGATAGGATAGTGCAATGTAGAATGTTTTTCTATTTATCTTTTACGGTGACCTTTTGAAAATTGCATTATAAGGAGTTGGTTGGTCAGAGAAAGGAGTAAGACATGCTTACTCTGCTCAACATGATGGGAATTAATTGAAGAAGTTGCAAATAAGTAGCATTACCACTTCTCCTAGTCTTGTTTAAAACTTTGGGTCACTTGTTAGGTTGTGTAGCTTTCCTTCAAAGGATAACTATTGTGGGTAGTGACAGGTTCAACTGTGTTTCTTTTGAAACAAAGTGGCAATTAAATTTGCATTCTCTACTTCTGCATGAGATTTCAAAGATGAAGTTGTAACTATGACAAGTAGGCTGTGCGTAAGTGTGTATAACTACAAGAATACAGGGGTAATTTGAAATTAGACTAAGAAGAAAAACACAAATCAGGTCAGAGAATGCAAGAAATACTTTTCACTTCATTCATTCCGTATTCTGAGGATAGTGTATTTTGAATACCTAAGATATCTAGTTGAACGGGCAAGCAGGAAAATTCCATTTTATTTGACTTCTAGTCAATGCCTCTAGTAGTTGAGACTATTCTTTAGCCTTGGAGTTTATTTAGATACATCATTAAAAGTAAATGGAAGATCAAACTTTGTCTTAGGGAATGAATCCTTTCATCCATAGGGTATACAGTAATGAAAAAAAAGGCTAGAGGCTAGTTCATATTTAGGAAGGAAAGGGCTAAGGAAGGAAGAAATGCTGTTTCAAAGGTGCTCTGAAAAAGTTTAAATGGTATTGACTGTTTTGGGTAAGTATTTGAGAGGTTGTCAGAATGGAAGTTAATATAGTATGTTTTGTATAAGTGGATATAAATACAATCAGTTCTGTATGTCAAAATGATCACTAAAGTTTGTGTCATGCAGTCTCTCACAATACCTGTAAATTGTTGGATTTCTTGGTTGTTCTCCCTGCAGCACAATGAGATTTTTTTTAAACTGAAATTGCTTTAGAGTACTGTACTAGTAAGCAAGTTAAAGCTAAAGTCTGTACTGGTAAAGATAATGTTTCTCATTAAGAACTGTTTGAACTGGAAAGCACACGTCTTCATCTTTTTCTCTGCATTAAAATGATCTAATACAGAAATTAATTATGAAATTAAAAGAAGTTTAAAGTAAGTGTTGATAAGGATGAAAAAGGTCTTCCTTGGCTACAGTTTGTCTAAGTGATTAACGTGACCACTTTGCTGCTTTACTAAACTGAAAGGAAAATACCAAGCCAGCTGCTCTCTGTATTCAAGAAAGGAATTTAGAAAGTAATCTAGTTTTCTTAGAAAGCTAATTGCTTTCTACTGCAGAATGTCAAGGAATCTCCACCTTATGATAGTCCTAAATTTACCCTTTTCTTGCACTGAGAATCATTCAAAACATGTTAGCAGTCTTGCTGAGCCATGTGCCCAACATATTGATGAGGGAGATGATTAAATAGTAAGTTTCTAATGTGTTTACGTAATTGATGCTACCACCTTCATTTGTTTGCAAAGCCTTATTTTACTGAGAGATCAAGGAATAACTTCTCCCATGTTGATCAGGTTTATAAAAAGGTTCAAAATGAATCAACTATCATTGTAACTCATAACAAGATGTTAAATGCTATAACTCCAGTAAAAGCTGCTAGCTGAATAGCTAGTCCAAAATACCATCACATAAACACTCTGCAGCCTGCACCATTGCTAATGAGTTTACATTAAAATTTGTCTTGAATACTGAATTCAACAGTCACAGCAAAATAGTTCTGTTTATAGTACAAGTTGAACTTGGCACTGTTGTATCAATCTCTATCAGACTGAAACAATTTGTACTTAATTTTATTCTGCACCAAGTAAAATATCCTAATAGATGACATGATTTCTAAAATATCTTCTCTGTTTGCCTTGTGCTGATTTTATAGGCTTCCTGTCTCAGAACTGCTATTCTGTTCATTCTTTTTCTTTTGTACTGAGAATGAAAATGCTGCAAGCAAATAATTAACTGATCCTCAAATCATTCCCCATTTTATAAGAGTCCTTTCCAGTTTAGCAGTTGTTACATTTTGCATTATGCTTCTGGAGTATCAGACAAAAAATTCATGTGATCTTGCTCCTAATCTGCTTACTGTTTGATTTGCACAGCTGCAAACAGAAATAACCTTTCCTCAGTGATCACCAGCACTGCATTTACCATAGCACTTGGTGATCAGCAGTGCTGATTCTAAACACCTGTACTACCATGCAGTGTTAAAATTTAGAGGTATGCAATGTAATGCATTTTCATGGTATTTTTTTGTAGATTGCTATGCAGTATATTGGATGGACATGCCTCTCTCTTCCTCTCATACCCTGGGTGCTGCTTTCTGCAGGGCACTTGTGTTTCAGCAGGAGGAGAGGGGAAGATGTCAATACTCCATTCCCCTCCTTCTTCCGTGTTCCTTGTCCTCCCTGGCAGCCAGCCAGCAGATTTATAGGGACCTGTTGCATTGTGTCCTCGGCTCTAGGAAGCCTGGGGGGCAGAATACTGAAGTAACTGTACTTCTTGAACTTTCCAGTAAAGTCTAAGTATATTCCTGCTCACAGTGTTGCATAGTTTGTTGGAGTGTGAGATTATTTGAGTTTTGACATCTAGAATACAAAATATCCTTCTTTTGTCTGTTTCCTCCCCTGTGCTCGAGACTGATGTCTACCTGCTATTGTATGTTAGGACTAAATTATTTTTCTTTTTTATTCTCTCTGAGTATGTGTTCAGACAAATACAGTGAAATAATGCAAGCTTGTGCACAATATAACTTTCTTTAGTGCAAAAATGCTTCTGGTTGCTTGTAATAAACTGTGTGTTGTATTAATATTAAGGTATATTATACTTTGTAGTAAAATGGATCTTGATGATATATTAACTTAGTTTCCTCATAGACCAGAGCTTAATGTAACACTGTAGCCTCTGTATCTTTAAAAAATTTACTGTAATATACTTTGCAATAACAGAGCAGTGTCTTTCTTGCCTGTTAAGTTTTATATCTTCCTCCTTATACTATATTTCTCTGTCATAAATGTCTTCTGTCATTTCTTATGCCTATATATCAGCACTTGGTTGTTGCTCTCTTGCCTTTGAAGTGACCTTTGAAGTATAGTGACCAAGTTTTGCCTAGGTGTCTGGGAATGGAGGAGAGAAGAAGGGGAAGGAAGATAATGCTTTTTCCACTTTATTCTGTGTTAGCTCCATCACTGTCTTCTACTTTGAGTTCTCCAGAAGTTTTCACTTAAGCTTATCCATTTAGACATTTTGTCTCATTTATTTTTATTTTAATTGCTGTATAGAACTTGTGAGTGAATATGACTCACCAAAGTGCTAATACAGCAGTATTTTTTCAGCATGTTACTTGTTTCTATCATAAGGATGATTGTGGACAGTTCATGACACCTATAAGAAATTAAATTGAGTAGTTATTGAGTAGTTGTCCTTAAAATTAATAATGTGGTTTTCCTGTGTCTACTCTGACCTGTTTTGCTAAGGACAGAAAGAAGTGGGACACTGAGAAACAAACCCTTTCAATCGTTCTTATTTGTTTGAAATTCAAAAGCCATCCTTTTCCCCACTATATTAAACCTCACATTATATTGTGCATTATGCTGAATTCTAGCAGTGTTCAGAGTAAGGTCAAAGAATGGTTTGGGAATATATAAGAAGCACTGAATCTTTTGAATTTTGTTCAAAAGAATGAAATGAGAATTCAGTGAAGTGCATTCAATAACAATCAGGAATCTGCAAACATAGCAATGATTTGCAGTACGCTTTGATTATATTCTCCTAAAATAAAAATCTGTATTCTCCTTGAAGGAAAAAAAAATGGGGCATGGATAGCTACTGTATTGTAAAGCAATATGGGTAGTTACTGTCATCTTAGTGCATTTAGAAAGAGTGGGGGTTTAATGCAGAATGATCTGCTTATACTCTTTCATCACAGTGTGGAAATGTTTTCATATTATACGCATGCTGCATGTGTATTCTTTATATTAGCATAAACTAGCTCATTCTAGTGACCTTTTTCCTGTACAAACGTGGCATCTGCTGTTCATTACTGTTTTCTAACTAGAACTGTGCCATACACATGCTGACAAGTCATATTTCTGGTTTTGTGTGTGTAGTCACTTAATTCCTTGTTAGGTTGATCATTGGTGTGCAAAAAGCCTTATTATTACATGCTGCCTGCATGATTGCATATGGCATAAATTACATTTGCCATTTAACTTCATGTTTCTATCAAACCATGCATCTTTAAGATTTCATTTGATTTCTTTTTTCTTTTCTTTTCTCTTTTTGCTTTTTTAAAGGCCCTGTGGAATTCTTCATGTTCTGAAGGCTTAGTTTACAAACCTATCAGCATCTCATTGGTTCCATCATTGCTAAATTAAAAAATAACATCTGGACACTCTGCACTTATGGATTTAATTAAATACTGGTGTATATTAAATGAGCTGCAAGTTAACAATGCCATCAAAATTATACTATTTAGTTATATCAAACAACACTTTTTGGCAATAATATCTTCATTATTAAATACATCCCTGAATAAATTAATGGTAAGCTATCATAAATTTATTCTTTTAAATAAAAATCAATTATTCTTACCATTTTGTGTGCTTAATCATCCTCTGGTGATTCACAAGTAATACGATTCAGTGATGCTTGTTTCTGAGATGGAAAAAGTACATCTCCAAGATCTGAATACCTAAGGATACTGCTGCTTTTAAAACCTGTATTTTCTGTCTTTCAGTAATAATAATAATTATAATGGTATTTATACTTTTGCACCAATTATGAATACAAGTTGAGGAACCTTCAATATGTGATCTCTTTGAATGTATGTAATTCTTTTTGTGTGATTCAAATCTCCTTTCTGGAGGAGATTTTGCAAGGTCAGAATTTACCCAGCTTTATCCCAGGAAACAAGAGAGTTGATCCTAAAAACCTGCACTCGGATTTTTTTAATCCATTAAAATCATAGCTTTGCTCCAGCTTTTTATCTCGTTTTCTGAGTACTTCAGCTTTTAAGAGACATTGCTAACATTGCTAACATGCTAACCAATGCAGGCAGAATAAATATTGTGATTGCAAGATGTGTCTGTGGTATGAGTGGATAGCTGCTGTTGTCCAAGTGAGGAAGGGGGTGAGAGGGTGGTAATGCAGAAGGCAGCTGGAGTGTTCACCACACAAACCCTGTCACCCCTGTTAGTTGCTTCAGTGTTCCCTTACCCAGCATTTATTTTATTGAAGATGTGCTCTACGCCAGCCATTACAAGATAAGGTAAGAAAGAGCTTTTGCCATTACATTGGAATTCTTAAAACTTTCCTGCTAATTCTTTTTCTTACTAAGAAGAGAAAACGCTTTGATCTTGTTACTAAGCCATTTCTGTCAGGCCTCATAGACAAGAACATAGTCTTAGTCTAATTAAACTCCTAACAGTCTAATCAAAGATTATTTTTTATTGTTATTCTGGTTAGAGATACTAGTGCATCAAGTTCAAATGGTCAAAAATTAAACATCCATACATTTCCTTACAACCTACCTCTGTCTTTGATGTATTGCTTGCTCTTTCATGACCTCACTTTATCTTAAGGTCAGTGGCTTCAGACCAGTTGTGTGAGTGGTTTGTTGAATCGGGTATCAAAGCTCCTTGGCAAGAGTCTGATGTTAACACTGACATTTTTCTTCTGATTCTGGAATCCACTTGGTATCTCTGGTATGTTTGCTAACATGTCACACAACTTCCTTTTTATTACCGATTTAAAGTTCACATCACATCTCTGTTGTCTGTTCAACTGATCTTACTGCCTTCCATTGATGGTGAGTAATTTGCCATTGCTGAGCTCATAGTCCTTGGGCCACTGGTGTTATCCAGTGCCTGTAATTATTTGGATTGCTCATTACTAGAAGAACATTCTTCACAAAGTAAGTTCTTGTTAGAGTCTGCAAGTTGGTGAAGCTGGCACCATGAAGAGCTGAACAGCAGCTAGTGCAAAAAAGGTAATGGTAATCTAGTCATTAAATAACTTAAGAGCTAAAGCAAATTTTGAGGAAGGCCAGACAAAACCAGACAAATCTTGATGGCAGCCTTAGCTGGATCCAAAACCTTGTATCTTGTTACAGGAAATGTCAAAGTTTTATTAGCTGGGATGCAATAGTAAAACAGTATTGGCAGAATACTTTACTCTCATTCTAAGCACTGATATTGGAAAAGTGCAGAGATTTGGGTTTTCAACTAGCACACATTGTGACTTCATTTGATGCTTTGCAAGTCGTACCATATGACCCAAGTTTGCTTTCTGTGTTTTCCTCTGGGGACTTCCAAAAGTGGAAGTTCAATGCTGGTGGATACAATTCCTACTTTGTCTTCCCTTAACACTGTATCACTGGATTTAAAATTAATGTAAGAGTAAAAATGTTACAGGTAGAGCAAATATTCTGCGGTGAATGTTGATAGGTAAAGAAGGAACAAGTGTGATGAGAGCTACAAGGGGTAGGACATTTCAAGCCTCAAAAAGCCTGGGGTGGGTTAGAGGCAGAAAGGTTACGTCCTGCTGGAATTGAAGGATTTTTTCTTTAGTCTGTGTGAGATTTTTTTAACCTTAATCTTCTGAAACTATTTCAATATGGAAACATGCACACCAGTGCGAATAATGGCATTATAAATTATTCTTCTCCTCCTCATTTGGAGCTAATAAAGAATTCCTATAGCTTTTCCATATTTACCACAGGTCTGTAAAATAATTTTGAAACATAATCATTGAGGCTGTTTGTGGGTATAGATAATGTGTGTGCAGTGCAATATTTACAACACATCTATAAAATAATTTGAAACATAATCATTGAGGCTGTTCATAGTGTGCATGGTGAAAGGTTTAGACGTTTCATTGTTCTTAAGTATTTTAGTAGGCAAGTGCTTATCTTCTGAAGTTGAATTCACCCAGTGTTAGCTAGTGTATTTCAGGTGTTTGTACATATTTGATAATTCTGATTATATCTTAAACTTAATGGCATGCTTTTGATGTCTGTGTAAGTGTTAAAAGAACTTAGGAGGAAAAAGTTGGCATATAAAATACAACCTTTGCTATACCAGTAATACAAACTGAAAATACCATTTCTATCCCTTAGCTATTGCTATTACTTTCTTAATAAAGGTACAATGAGAACTATACCCAGGCTGTGAGTTAGTTCCAATACATGGGGGTTTTTAGCAGTCATTTATTCATTTTTAGTAATGGAAGTTTCTCCTTCTTAAGAGTCAACAGAATATTAACATTAATGATAAAACAGCAAGAAGGCGCATGAAGAGAAAGGATTATAAATGAGATTTGGAGAACAGTAATATGTTTCTTTTGCAGTATATGAAAAGGCATTAAATTGAAAACAGAATCTAATGGATACCAGCAATAAAAGGAAAAAGAAAATTCCACAAAAAATTGCAATCTTACATTTTTGTGTGAGCACATTTTAAATCATGGTGAAGTTGAAAGCACATGAAATAGATACCATATTACAACTTGATATTCAGCACCAGCTTCATTACTTTCAGAGAGATTTTTATTCCTGCAAAAACATCACGGAAAAACTTGGTGGAGGTGTTGATGTTAACTGTCATGAATGAAATTAAGTAGTATCTTTGTATTTGATATTGAAATGGGGAGCTTGATCTATATTGTTATGCTGCGTGTGTACTATCAAATATTTAGACAGAAATGCCAACAACTTCCCAGATGTGGTATTGTGTTTTAAGTAAAGAATGAAGAAAGCACAACTGTGTGCAGTTGGGTCTTCATACCTTAAATATCTGAAACAATTCTAAGTGCAAATGAGAATTGAGCTTCTCAATATGCAAGTATTAAAATATCTGTGTGAATATATATTTGTGCATCTGTGAAAATCTGTGTTTTATCTTCTAATCTGCTAAGTGATTGAGGAGGAAAGGTTAATGTAGATGCAAATCTTCTATGGGAATCCTGTCAGGTTTTGAAAAATTTTTCAGTGGAACACCTAAGAAATTGCCACAGGTATTACAGAAATAAAAGTAGCTGTTTCTAGTTAGAATAAAAATTTGCTGGAGTATGAGATCAATGTTCTTGTCTGGCTCCAGTGGAGTCATCTTGCAAGATACTTCATCTTTTGCAATCATCTACATAACCTGAAAAAAACTCAAGTGATTGCAGAACATGAATAGAAATCCTGAGACTAATGATGACAAGTTGGCTCTCTAGATGCTGTCATCCATCTATTCATACTCATACAAGTTTTTATGGAATTGTTCTCACAGGATTCTCACAAGATGACCAGGTGCTAGCAGGTCAATTGCCTATATATAGCAAAGTTAATCTAGAAGTGTTTAATCATTGGGGTAACTGGAGAGAAATGAGAATGTTATTTCAGTGTGAGAAACCATGTGAATTGCAAAACTAAATATGAGATGAGCTGGCACTGCAAACAATGCTATTTATGGGACTCTAGACATGAAGGGAGCAACCCAGTGAACTCAAGGGAGGGCTATGAGGTCATTTGTTCTTTCCTGTTATTTAATTGGTTTCTCGTACTGAGAGGCTGAGTGCCCCAAGGGGTGTTTTGGCATGAGCTCTCTATGGGCTACAGTCCCTTCAGGAGATATCCACATGCTCCAGCAAAATGCTCCTCACAGGGTGCAGTGTGGTTACCTGCTCTGGTGCCTGGAGCACTTCCTCTCTCTCTCTCTCCTTTACTGACCTTGCTCTTTGCAAGCTTTTCTCTCATTTTTTTATTTTTTTCTTCCTTCACACCTCTGCCTTCTGATGTTTCGCCTTTAAATAAGTTTTCACAGAGGTGCCAACAATTTTAGCGATGGCTGCATCATTGTGGACGTTGCAGAGCTGCCTTGAAGTGTCTGTGTCCAGCACAGGGCAGCCTCAAGCTCTTGTCACAGAAGCCACCCTGCAGACCTTCTGCTGCCAACACCTTGCCTGCTAAACTCATTCCAAGAGCAAACAAAAGCAAAACATAATCCAATAGTTAACCTGAATGGAATGAGTGCTAATAATTTTGTAATTGTTTTTTATATTAGGGAAGCATTTCCCTGGACGTATAAATCTGTTAATATGTGAGAGTACAGATCTGGTAATATGGGTTATATAGTGGTTGATGTGTGAATTTAGGTGTTGAGAAAACTCAAAAACTAATGAAATTTAGCATAACTTATGTTTCAGAATGTCTTTGTGCACTGAGACTAGTGTTTGTTACAGTGAATTCATCTTGGAATGAGGTGATGATGCAGGTAGAACTTCCACTGGTGCCTGAGGGCAGAGACCTTTTGCTACTGAAGCTGAGCATTGCATTGAGTGTGTCAGATGGTTTAAGCCTCAGAAAGAAAAGTTCTGCAAATGACATTGAACATTGCAGCTATCTAATTACATTCACAATTAACTGTCATTAATTATGCAAAAAATAGAGTTTTGCTTGCAAGTTGTTCTGAAAAACAATTAAGTGAATTAGGAAACTGTGTTAAATTGCATTAATACAGGAATTCTTTAGTTGTATGGAGTTGACAAATGTTTGGATTAAAGGTCATTTGGATATAGCTGAAACTCCATTCAATATTATTTGAGTGGTCTTTGCTGTTAGTCTTTCACTACTTGGTGAAAGAATAGTCACTCCCAGAAATCTGAATAAAAATTTTGTACATACACTGCACATACTTCCTCTTGTTTTACTAGAGAAATACATTTATAAATCTTTCAAAAAACACAGATGTAAACTCAATAGGCATTAAAATAGTAAAATTTTTCAAAATTAAACTCATAGAAGTGGTAAAATAAATTAGGCAAGTAGTGTAAAAGGCAAAACAAGAGGAAAAGTAGTGAAAACCAGGAGAAAAACCAAACCTTTATAAGCCCATCAGATGGCACCAACATCCATCGAGTGGGTTTTTTAACTTTTTAATATTTGCCTTTACAAAAAATATCCATGAAGAGCAATAGATGGATCTTCTGAAGGTCTTCATATCTCGGTGACCTTTCCTGATATTGACCTGTGGTGGAGTAAAAGTAAAATTAAAAACTAGACTGATGTTATTGGTGAAGTGCTTGGCTTACCAAAGGAGGTTAGCAATTTTCTTAACCTGATAACTGGTGATTGTTGATAGACATACTTTTCATGAGTTCACTTCCCTTGTGATTCTCTATCCTGACAGCATCCTTAAAGGAATATGTTGTATTATGGTTTTAGTTTTATTATTCTTTATGATATTAGTTTAATGTGTTTCTCATCTACAGTGATGCTAAAGCTAGTATGCAATATAGATGATTTTAAATATGTGTTTTATGGTAGTTCACTGTCATTATGCTACTTTGCTCAGCATGTTTATGCTGAGAAACAGATTAGGCAGATATTGCATATACAGGACATATATAGCTAGAAGAAAGCCAAATATTTGAATCAAACAGGTTTTTTACTGTCTTAAGCAGGAAGGGAAGAAATTAGTTGGCTGACTCCATTCCTAAGCCCTAGGTTTTTTGATCTTTCTTTCTCAAACCTCTTGTTGCTATGTCTGCAAATTTCTCTTGCTGTTGGGAGTATTTGCAAACTCTGTTAGTGGTGGGGCTTTTGTTCTGGCTCATTATTTTCTCCTGCTGTTGCTCCTTTGCTCATTTCCTTTTATCTCACTATATTGTTTTTATTCTCTCTCCACATTATGGTTCCATTTAGCTCATTCTCTTCTTTCTTTCTCTTATATAAAGCAGTGTTTTTATCACCCATAGAGCATGCTTCTCAAAATACAACAGTAACAGAAAAAAGAAAGTCTTAGTTTTTCTTTTAGCTTCTGGTTTTGCTCTTGATTTTTAGGTAGAAGGAAAGGGAAAAAATATGCTCAAAACAAACTTACTAATAAATAATTTTCAGGGAGTAGAAAAACTGTATTTTTCCTATACTTCAGAACGCTAGCTGCTATCTTCAAAAGCTGTGAAAAGAAAATAATGTCATTTCCAGTTCAGTGGATATTAGTGTAAATTCATAAATCTTTTAAACTTTCTAGAAGACTTTATTGATTTACTCTATCTTGCCTTAAGGGATAAATTTCTTTAATGCTTGTTTTCCCACCCTTTTTGAAGATTCTGGCTGGCAAGTATCAAGAGAGCTGTACTTTGTGCTGCCAACTACAACTGCATAGACAACAGCTATTTTGACCACATGGATATACAATTTAATAACAGTGCTTTTCAGTATCTTCAGAAAAATTTTTATTCTGCTAGAAGGCTTACTTTGCATTAGTGCATTGTAGTACCTTACATTCCATAATAAAATGAGTTTTCCAGTAGCTCATGCTGCTGTTCTGGCTCAACACAAAATGCTTTCTGTATGTTTAGCATGTTGTGTGTTGGCAGAAGATTCTAGCACAGTAAATCAAAGGATGCAGAAAGAACACTAACATGATTTATTCCTCTATTATACTCTATTATACTCTATTGACTCTGTACACTTCTGGGATGGAGTAGCTGTTGCACAAAAATACCTATAAAATTATTAAAGCTGATTTTTAAATATCCTGGATTTAGCAAAGATAGGATAATTTATTATTTTGACAGTACTGGACTGCTTCCCTTTGAAGGCACTCATAGAAGCTTTGTTTTCTGCAATGCCTTCTTTCAGCTCTTACTTTCCCTTGCCCTTTGCTTGTAAGTAATGAGTGTAATGTGTTGCTTTACTTCTGATAAATTAAATTAATCTGTGATTAGCACCAGTATTTCTGCATAAGCACAAAAAGCATGTTTAAGGTCCTGAGGCCATTTGCTTGTAAAATACTAGGCTTGTTCTAGACTTAATTTGAGTAGATTGTTGCAGGGAGGAAAAGAAAATCTTATTGAAAATTTTGCTTGGCAAGATTTCACCTTCTTTTCAAGGCAGCCTTTTTAAAGGCCCGATTAAAGAAATCACTGAGCTATTTATTCTGTGTCTAGGAAATTCTTGCCCAGAAGAAGAATGCTTCTGGTTTAGATTTTCTTAGCCATCAGACTAAGAGAACTTCTGCAGAAGTATTGACAGTGTACAAGACACTCTATATAGCCAGAGGAAACTCTTGTTTTCATTCAAGGACAAGGAAGGGTGGACATCTTGATTCAACTTCCATGTTCAATTTGGGATGCCAGAACTACCCTGAGGTGTTAGGGTGAGTTGCTCAAAATATCTTGTGTGAATTTTCTTTGGGTTTTCTTTTTATTAAACTTTATTATGTTAAAGTATTGCAGATTTTGATTCACTTTTTTGTTTGGGGAATTCTTGTTGACAGGGCTCTTTTATTAGTACAGTGGGTTTTTTTGCCATTCTGTTCTCAAATAGTGCAATGGAGGTTTTCTAGTGTGAAATATGCCAGAAACTCTGTCTTACACCAATGAGTATTAATTACTGTGTCACTTTCAATGCATGAAATTCTTCTGTCCTAAAATTAAGGAGTTTCAACTGTGTCTTCCAGAAAGAGGTTTCACCATTGCTGGAAGAGTTGTAGATAGGCTGCAGTGAAGGGTGTAAGATGTAGTCTGTTTATTTTTTTCTGTATAATGGGAAATGAAATTGAATATGTTGTTCATTTACTTGTGTGGCATAAATAGAATAGTATGACATTTTGGTACATTCATATGAACACATATATCAAGACTGAAGAAGCTATTTACAAGAGGTGATAACTAGAGGGGACAACAATTGCTTCCCTTGGTTTTGCTTTCTGAATTCAAATCCTGTTTAAAAATTATCCCTTGCTCCCCTTTCTCCATTCTGTATCAGTCTTCTTCCAAAAAAAAATGGGATGGAGTAGACTGCTTATTTTTGTTATTACTATTATTCCTTGCTCATTCAGAGAATGTTTTTATCTTTGTAAAATGAATCTGTATTTTTCTACCAGTGGAGTGCTTTATAACATTGGTTTTGTCTAACCTTTATAGTTACAATATTTAGGTTCTGATCGCATCCATTTGTAATTAAACTGTATGGTACATGAAATATTAAGGTGGGTATTCAGGTATTTATCACTTTTAATGGAGAGAGGAGTAAATATATTGTCATTTTGTCTCAGTTGTCACCTGGTTTAGCACATAACTCTGGGGTTGCAATCTGTGCAAGTCAGTCACACTCCACCAGAGTGTTCTGCTCCATCTTAAGCATTGTGGAACGCAAGGTCTTTTGCATGAGCGTGATCAGAACTTTTGTGTATTTAGTTTAAAAAGAAAAAGAAAAGTTTTTGAAACAACACCCACATATGTAGTTCCTATTGTTTTATAAAAGATGCTGACTTCATTTAGTCTATTACTTGAGTAAGTGTGATTCACAGTTAATCTCCATTTACGTATGCTGTTACAGGCACTAATTAATCCTATTTGCAAAGACAAATTATGTTTAATGCATGTCTGAAATATTTACACCTAATTAAACAGAATATAATCTCTAATTTGTGTAAATATTGTAACTTTTTACATCATAGCTAACAAGCAGTTTTCTAAATTTGCATTTATATGTCCTATTTAATGATTGCTTCATTGTATTTACATTTGTGATCAGGTTTTGTTCTCATTATGTAACTTAAAGCTCTGCAACCAGAGGAAAGTAACGTGCCATTTTTGGCACAGGTCCAAAATAGGCATCTTAAACTTGATTTTGAATCCAGATTTGTAGGACCCCCTCAGAAACTAATTCATGTTTGGTTTATTCAACATTTGATATTAATTAAATTAGATTTGCCTGTATGTAAAGGGGAGGGAAATTCCAGAATTCTTTTTTTTTTTTTACTCTGTTGTTTTGGTGTTGTCCTAGGTTAGGCCCGATAGGCCACTCCAAATGGCTC
>VZTY01026142.1:24572-56134 GCA_013400935.1 Turnix velox
TCAAGCCACTCTCCACCCAGCCTGTATCTGTGCTTGGGATTGCTTCCACCCAGGTGCAGGACCTTGCACTTGGCCTTGTTGAACTTCATGAGGTTGGCTTGGGCCCACCTCTCAAGCATGTCAAGGTCCCTCTCAACTGATATTGTGTGATCTCACCTAGGTGAATTTCCTTAAGTAGCTTGATTTCTTTATGTACCATTTATTGAAGTACTTTAAATTCCCTGACTGTGAAGAGTGCTTCATTAGGAAACTGCATCAGCTTTTTTTGGTTGGTATTTGCCTGAAATATTTAAATTTGGGATGCTGCACTATTGGTTTACCACAGTTTAGTAGGTCACAAGTATGATGAATTTGTGTCAAGGTTTCAAAGCAGAAACGAGTGCTCATAATATGAAAGCTATTAGCTAATCAGATTGATATTAACAGTTTGGAAAGGTAATTTTAAACCCCTTAACTGTCTTTACCTACCTTGAACAGTAATACAGTGAGATTCTTAGTGAATCATAAATTGGCATAGTTTAAATGCCATTGCTCCTACTTTTCGTGGCTTAATAGTAGCAGCATATAAAATTATGTGCTCAGAAATTGCTCTGCTGTTCAGTGTGTGGCACTGGACTGTACTTGACACTACAACTGTTTGTAGCATGGCTTGTAGTGTGAGGAAATAGAATTACTGACATTTTTAAGACATATATTATGTAAGTTAGTTAATATATCTCTTCCTGTGCAATGTTTGAACATGTTGGAACTTTTTTCAAAACAAAACCAAGAAAACCTTCAATTTTGAAAAGCACTATTTTCAACAATCCAGGATTGAAAGGAGTAATATTCTTTTTGTCCTTTCTGTTCTTTCTAAACTTACGCATCTATCAGAGATTCACATGCTACTACTTTTTAGGGATGGTGTTTTGGTCATTGTTGGGTTTTTGGGTTAGGTTTCTTCTGGGGGCCTGGGGATCAGTTATCATGGAACTACATCCTCAATACCTTGCAACATGCTTTGGAATTTTCTGCCTCCTAGATATAATATTTATTTTGTCCTAAAGCCAGAGTATTTACACTCAGAATTCTATTCTCAGTGCTTAGATAAGATCAAATTCATACTAATTTCTGAGACAGAATTAACCTGTTATTACTGAAAAATGAGAGGAAAACAATGGTAGAACTTATTTTGGATGCTTAGAGTTTATAAATTCGTGTAGTAAAACCATTTGAATAATAAAATTGCTGCAGTAAGAGCAATGTGTGTGCAGAAATTTTGCATGCTTCTCCAAAAAGCTTCATTGCCATCTGAGATACCTGTCCCTTGGGTTAACATGGATCACAGTTCCAAGTGCGTGTGGAGAATTACATAATGTTGTTTAGAAGAAGTTACATTTGTATGGTATTACTTAACTGAAGTTTTATGGGATCACGGCGTGGAATCTTAATGCAGTTTGTTCCACTTTAGCATATAGTTGCAGGACTAACTTCTTCTGTAGTCAATGCTATTTTGATTAATGTATCACAAAATAAGGGCCAGCTGGACAGCAACCCACCCCATGAGCCTTATGATGTTTCCAAATTCATCATTCTTGGTATGTAATGTGTCTCATTCTCCCTGTGGGCTGCCATAACCTACTATTCCATAGCAAGGTCAACCTTCTAAAATATCAAACTTTAATGAAAAAGTGAAATATAACTCAAAAGGACTGTTGTGGTGTTTTTGTTTTTTTTCTTTTGTAACCAGTGAGTCTTACTGTCTTTTGTCAATTGGCTTGCATTTCTGCAATCTTCTGTTGAGTGTAAGGGTGTGCCATTTTCTTTCTGTAACATATCAGCATGTTCATTAAGTACTTCCTGATTGCAGGTAGACATGGTTTTAGGCTAATTTTTAAAGATTTCAGAACGCTGAATTTACTTTTCCAGGGCAAAATTTAATTTTGATGGTGGGATTTTTGATTTTCTGGCTCACCTTGCACCTTCCTTGACTAGTTCATGCTGCAGTAAAATGCAAGCACTCTAAGCCTGCACTTAGATCTTATTGTCTGTTTCTTTACAAGAAGACATTATATAGAGAACAGTTCATGATTTGGTACCAAGGAAAATATGGTTTATTATGAGAAAAAAATGTTCAATCTGTGTATTTCATGATAATTTTTTGTAAAAGGCTGCTTAGTCAGAAGTCTACAATTTGCTTGAAATACTGTCCCTAAAAGTGTCTTCTTTCGTTAGAGTCCAAAACTGTCCTCTGCAACAGCATTTAGAATGCAGAGTGGGTACAACCTATTTCTGTCTTCACTTCTCTTCATAGTTTCTGTTCTCTTTGCAAGCCTCCCATTGTGGAGAACATGAGTTAGGTTGTAAAAGTGGGCTTCCAACTGCAAACAAACCATTTTGTTGAGGCAGAAGATTGTTTAAATGGTGAGCAATGAGGTGAAGGACAGATACCAAGAATTCTCTTACTGATTATTCCCTGTTACTGTTAACAGTACTAGAAACTACGATACCCAAAATGAACATGGCCTGTTTTCCATCTTTCATGCTGTATTCAGTAGATTGATAAGTGCTGGTTAGTTCTTTGAGTGTCAGATCAAGTCTGGGGTTTAATTTTAAATTAATTGCTACAATTATCTTTTTGTATGAAAAAATAATAGCATTTTTTAAAAAAAGCATTACCCTCCTATTTTGGTGTCTATCAGAAGTCTGATTGTGTTATTAAAGACTGAGTGAATTGATGCACCAATATGAGTGCAAGCTTTCAACAATAAGTGATACATAAATAATTTGTATATTATATTTCTGTAAGTATTAATTCCTATAAAGACTTATTGCTTATTTTCTCTACTAATTTTCAGTGTTAGTATGATTGGCTGAAAATGTGGGTTTGTGCTTAGTTATTTGGAATAGACAGGGTAGAATAGTAGTTGACCATATATTTGTAGAAAAAATGATATATTTCATTGTTATCTTCATGTTTTTACATCTAAAAATACACTCTAAGTTTATGCCAGGATACTGCATCATTAATGTTTAATAGAGAAATAAATCAAGGTATCATCAGCATAACAATGCTATAATCTTTGGATCTGAGTAATGTGTCTCGTATGGGTGGACATGAATTGGCAAGTAAGATGGGATAAAATATGCAACTTGATGTAAGGCCCTGGGGGAGATTGGTGAAGATCTGGATGCTATTCCTGAAACACAGAATAGTAATGGCCTGTAAAATCAGAGTTGTGCCATAAAAGAGACAGCAATATTAACATTAGACTATAGTTAAAGCACTTTTTTTTTACTTCTGCTTAAAAAGAAAAAAGCTACAATGAAACAACTTTAAAAGCAGATCACAACTTCAAACTTTGATTTCCTCAGCAAACTCTTTACTTGGATCCAGTGCCTTGGATTCTGTAAAGAACAAATCCAAACATTTAACTGATCGTGTGAAAAGACAGCAATTTTGATTATTGTTGTTATTTGGCCTGTAGATTGTATTGCAGAATATAGAGTAGATGGAGTATTTCTCAATAGGGCACATAAGCAACAGTAGGGTTTTTCTTGAAGCTCCATTTGTTGATAATACCAGTATTAATTTCTGTTAGTGTGGAGTGTAAACTACTTGTTTGCACTGTCTGCTTTTTGTTTGACAGGACCATGTGAGTCATAAGATAGGCCAGAGACTGACATTCACAAGACAGTGATAACAAGTAAGATAGAGGTGAACCATGGCAGACAATGTTTTTCTTAACTTTTCCCTTTAGGCAGCTTGTGAAATAATACCAAATATTACATGGAGACTTTTCAATATATTCCATTCTATAAAACAAGGAGCAGTCTCTGCTATAGAGCATCACCCTGCTTTTCAGTTTTAGGAATTGCATTTGCAGGTTTTGCAGGTTTCAGTATGTAGGAGATGGGGTAGTTGGCTGTCGGTTCCATTTTCAATATTAGATCTGGTTTTGCTTTGTTAATGCTGCTTTGCATTTATATCGAAATGCCTTTTATACATGTAAAGTTTAGCTTATCTTCCTTAGAGGTGCTAAGTAGCATTTTCTGTCATACTCCCTTTGGTAATGCTTATCAACATAGGGCCTACTTGTTCTTTTCATCTTTCTTGCACTTCCCACATATTACATCATTTGCAGATTTAATTAATGGCTTCTTCATTTTATGAGTACTTGTAGAAGCCTGAAGTGTTAATGCTCATCCAGATGGTACTAGAGTAGGCTTTTCCACTGCACTAGATTGAATTGTGTTACAATCAATTTTACTTATAGTTTATCACTGGTTGTGATTCATCTAGTGATACTTTTAGGCTTAGTTAGTTTGTGTTGTTATACTTCCTGATGTGATTTACCAATCACATTGTATTTCTTATTAGATTTATTAAGATGTATCAGATCTCTTGAATGCACTAAGTTTCAGAGGTTTTTATATCTTTTTGAGTGAGTCGTGAAAATTAAACGTTTTAGAACCATCCAGTTAACAGAAAGCAATTATGACAATCTATTTTGAAGATAGAACTCTTGATAGCATGTAACTCCTTTTAAATGTGCCATGATTAAAAGCAGAGTTGTCTTCAGTAATAAATATTTAAATTAGTACTGGAGAAAGAAGAGCATATGTTTCTCAGCTGTGTCTATGAAGGTTTTACGTATTTATAAATTATATTTACACTTAAATTCTTCCTAAGCTTTTTCTGATTGCTGTTAACTCAAAAATTTCAAATAATGAGAAGACTTAATGGCCTAAATCGATCTATTTTTAATTTGATGCATAAGGAGATTAACTCAAAGCAATAGACAAGTGGACTCTTGTCCATCTATAAAATTCTCCTATCTCTTTTGACTGTCTTAACACCATTAACCCAAGTATTTAACTAAGAAAAAACAGGAAGATGAAGAACCTCACTCAAATGCTCATTTTCTCTCTAAGTATTGTGCCTTGATGCAAACTAATCAGTAAATTCACCATAAATTTGGTGATTTTTTTTTCTTCTTCTCCTCTAAATAAAATGTCTTGAGTGATTAAAACAATTAGGTCCTGTTGACGCTGCATCTAGGCATTGATAGTCCATTTAGTTGCTAATAAAATATATTTATCTTCCTTGCTTTTCCTATCAGCTGCAGCTTTGTAAATTTGCAACACTTAGCAGTATTTCTCCATTTTGCAGATAAATATTTGTTTTCAAAATATTTGATTCTAGTTACACATGTAAGATGACTTAGATGAGTTGAGGTTATAGGCATATCCTCATTCATTACAGAAGCCCAGGGAGGTAGCACAGTTCTCTGAACAAGTTTGAACTTCAGTAGTTTCATTTATTTGATAACACATGAGTTTACAAGAAGCATAAGCTAGACAGAAGTGCACCTGCTGTTTGGAATGTTGTTGAGTTGGATTGGAGACACTAACCTGTCTGCCCTAAGACAAGAAAGGAAACTCAGAGCAGTGCTAGAAACATAGCCAAAATAGTTTAAAATGTTATCCTGGCTCTTAGGAGATAAGAAACTTCCATCTCATTTCCTTTATTGGACAATTAACCAAAAATGCAAGCTAAAAAATCTGGGGTTTAATGCATTCATGCACTACATCATTTTACTTCAAATTTTTTGCTTCTGTCTCCAAACAAGGTTGGAGGTGAAATATGATCATGTCATGTTTGCAGATCTGTATCAAAACTAGATTATTTTGAATTTACATCTGGTGAAATTCCATCCTTTTCCTAATGCACGTATTCTCTTTCTTATATTGAGACAGAAATAGCTATTTAAAATAGCTTTAAAATAGTTTAAAAATAGCCATTTAAAGCTCACTGTCAAACCATTGTGTCCTTCTGGCCTTACATTCTCTGAGTGTAAAATATTTCTAGTGTGATAGTCTGGGATTGTACTGTTGCTAATACTGTATGTGACTTCAAAAATATGAGTCACTTACAAACAGCCAGCAAAAAATATAGTGTCTGGACAAAATTTTTAATTTTTTACCTGAGTTTGTAAGAGTTTAAAACTTTTAAGTACTTTCTAATACCTATCATAAAATTTTAATGGCTGTTGAACAGATTTAGGCTCTCCTGTTTGAAGTGGGAAGCCATGTTTTTGCACACCATTAGCTGGGAGTTATGTGTAATAAAAAGCATAGTTTATTGGGCTATAATAATGAAAGTAGAAGATATTTATTTGGGTTTCCTGGAAAAAGTGTTCAAGCATGTGTCTGGCTTGTAGCTGAGACGTAGCTCATATAAGCCTGATCCTTGATCAGAGTCTCTTCCTAGTGCTGCTGATGTTCCTGCAATTTCCTTGGTGTGTCTTTTCCTTTATCCTATTTTTGGAAAGGGGTCTTTATTATCTGGGTTTTTTCCCATTTCATTAATAGCTTTCAAAGAAAAAAGACAGAATTGAATACCACTGGAGACAGGGATGAAATTAACAGAAAGACTTCTTGTTTTTTTAGGGATTAGAGTGGTACTGCTTTACCCATTTGCATTAGAGCTACAAATTCTTTAGCAACTGCAAAAGAGCTTCCAAAAATTATCATGCACAAGCACCTCTTCATTATTTAAATGCTTTCTGCTACAGAAACCACATTTATCAGTGTAATACTATAAAATAATTTTAATCTGTTTGCATTTTACATGCATGTTAATAGTTCTCTGATTATGTACAGCAAAAACAAAGGTGTTCAGTGCTGGTGAATGTGATGTGTTTCGTCTCTGTAAAGATCTGAAAATTATGTTTTTAGTTCTGGAGAGGTAGTGGTTGGTTTCTGAAGAATGCTTTTAAAGAATCACAGCAAATCATTTCAGCATCCGAGAGTATTCCATACTCATTATTAATGTGTTAGGAGCAATGATTAGATTAAGCTATAGGAATATTATAAAGATGCAGACATAGTAACAACTCTGTCCAGAAGTTACTTTACAGTTGTTTTAGGAGAGGAAAAAATTTGAAATGCAGTATTTTTGAAAGCAGAGAGAATTAATTTCCTGATTTGTATGCCGTGGAACTAAAGGAATGAGATGATTGGTATGACCTGCAGGAAGGCTGAGAATTTTTTTGTGTAACGTGTTATAATTTGAATTTTATTAATGAATGAGATTAAAGTAACTATTTATCCTTTCCATTCAGTTTCTCTAGGTTTGTTTTTTTTTTACAGATCATATAATGCTAGCAGATGAACACTATCCAGTCCTCCTTTTTACCCTCCTATACATACTGCAATGTTGTTGCAATATTGTTACAATTTAAGGTGGTTGTTGGGTGGTAGGATGTTTATAAAATTTATACTTGAACTGTAAACATGGAGAGATAATGTACAAGCAGTGGTGATGAGGAATGAGGAAAGGGCTAAATTTTCTAAATCATGAGGATGGGAGTGATAATTAAAACTCTGAACAGGGAAAAGAACTGAAGAGCAGGAGGTCAGAAATAAATCCATGCTAGCCTTTGCCAGGTAGTGCTCCATTGCTGATGCCAAGGGAATAACAAGGACAGAAAAGTATTGAGAACCATAAAACTGTTGTCACTTCAAGGGATGTGAGTGAATTTAATTTTTTTTTTTTAATGCATGAGACTTTCAAATCTGTGGGCTTTTTTTTTTTCCAATCCAATCTACTTTGTTCAAATTTGGTTTATCTTTCCCCTAGTTTCAGCTTGCTTCTGTTGAGAAGAGAGTGGTCACATGTGCCTGTGGGTGTATTTGTCCTGCTGGGGCAGCTGGGAGGTGCATCTGCAAAAAATGTTGTCTACAAGTGCATCAGTAGTCCATGTTGCCAGGAGTACTCTGTGTTTGTAAAAAACCTCATCCCCTAAAGTTGAAAATTATAGTTTACAAGGTCAATGAGGCAATTATTTGATTTCACACTTGTTTCAAAATAAACTGGCACACTCTAGTTGGGAGCTAGCAAGCATTGTTTTTATTCTCTAGAAGAATTACAATGTAGAAATCAAAATAAACCTCAGTCTCAAGGAGAGAGGTCATCACATGCTAATACCTTGTTCTATTTGAAGTGTAAACTACTCTATAAATGTTATTCTTTGCAAACCACATCGTACTTTTGCATCTTATTTATTCCCACTTGAAGACTGAGGCCTCAAACCAAGTGCATGAATGGTGTGATCTCATTAGCAGATTATTTTTATTAAATAAAACTGTAGGAATATGAGAGATTACAAGCCTGGCATTGGTTTGAATTAATGTTTGACAGGTGTAAGTAAAAGAAGTTGTGAAGGCTTCTGTTCTCAGAGGTTTGGAGCCAAGGTACTAAACATTGAAGTATTAGTTTGAGCAACTTGAAGAATTCTTTTCTAATCCTGTTCTTAAGTAAGGCAAGTTTGACAATGTTCTTAACTAACTGGATATGCTTATTTGAATTTTTACATTTTCCATTCAAGTAGAAAATGGATTAATTATTTTCCCCAGTTTTTTTAGAAATTTTATCAATTCTAGTAGTTTATAGACCTGGAGGAGGAAATTACTTGTAAGAGGTGTGTCCAAATAACATGAATCAAACCACAGAAGGGATTTTCAAACCTAAAGGTTAGATGAAAGAAAAATTGTGACTATGAAGCATAAACACAGCTACAAATGGGTAAATAGTGGCAAAGATAAATTGCCTATGCTAGATCAATTTTGGGTGAAGAGGGTTCTTTATTTCTAAGAAGTTCTTATCGCACATCATGTGATGTTCTCTACTTCTTACACCGTAATCAAAAGTCTTGCAAGCATCTATGGAAGCTTAATGAAAGTTATACACTTCAGTTTATCTGATGGAGAATTCATGATTCTTTAGAAAAAGAATATTTTCAAATTACTAATGAGGTTGGCATTGAGTCAAATTATTACTTAGGGAACACCATCCATATTTGGAATTGTTAAAAAAAGTATGAAAGAGATATTTAGCTCTCTGTGAAGCAAGGCTGTGTTACTATAATTTGAGTAACTTCAACACTTGGTTTGATTTCCTTTGATAAGATGCACTTAAATATCTTTTGAGTGATTGTATGTAGCATAACTAAATCTTTTCCTAATTATGTTCTTTTTTTAAAAAAAAGAAAACAGCAAAAAATGAGCTATGTAGTGCCAAGCTAAATAATATTTGTGGCACATATCAGAAATACGAGTAAAAATTTAATTTTATTTTACCTTTTTCAGTAGTCTAATTGTGCAGAAGAGGGTAGTCCCATCTGTATTACTCAATCTCCCTAAATTCAGGTAAATCTCTTGTCAAATCATGAATCTGTTAATCAGCCATGGCTATTTTTAGTATAGAATACTGTCCTCTGTATATTTTTTTCCCACTCTTTTTTTGTTTTAATGTAAAATGCTGCTGTAATATAACCAGATGCCACTTCCTGTGCTACCTCTGTCCCACAGGAAATTTTACCACTTCAAAATAACATTGGTGTGAAGCAATTCTGTAGAACTGGATTAACATTTAAATATTAGTCAAAGCAGCCTGTTAAAGAAAGATGATATAAGTGTTAGAAGTTTATTCAAATTCCTTTTCAATATGCATATGCAGTTGTGGATGTTAAGAAGTCTCCTTTTTCCTCTCAACTAAATGATGCCTCACCCACTGGTGGGAATATACGGTGTTTTTGACTTTTTTGTCCTTTGTCTTCTGTTCCTAGAAAACAAAGTGTAAGGAAGGGAATTCATAGTAGTCATTTGAGTACTTTATGTATCAATGGATGTCTGCTTTAGAAAAGAATTGCTGGAGATGCATAGCTGAGGCACCATTTTTGGGATTTCATTTTGTTATTTAAGCTCTTTGTGTATAGATGCAGCATATTCTTTCATGAAGCTGTTTGCTAGCATTGAATTTGCAGTGGCTTTATGTGACTCCAACAAATTTTTAAGAATAATAGGGACTGTACTGTCTTGTGCAGTAAGACTGGCTGTCTCTTATTTGTGGCTTACTTATTTGTGGTGGACTAAGTTCTGGAGAATTTCCCTTGTGTTCTGTGACCAGGAAATTCCTATATTGTTTTAAGCAGAGAAAAGGATTTTTTTTAATGCATAAAAATTGTAGGTAGGAAAATAGTTTTACACAGTTTCTATGATCTTTGCAAGTACACAAGTTGAGAGGTGCAGGAAACAAATTGTTTTCAAGAGTTGTAAGCCTCTGACTTCATACAATAATTTTTGCGTTGTGTTTTTGTTAGATGAAAATCTGGAATGCTAGTGCAGCCTGTTTCATAGAAAATTATGAAACCATAGACTATTCAAAAGCTCTTTCAGGAGTAGAAGGCTAGAACTGAAGTGTTCTTGTTTCATTATGCAAGAAGTCCCTAGGTATGGAGGGTGCTGTGGGCTGTTTTGACATGACAGCTACCAGGTGTTCCATTTCCATTTATTTTCATAGAAAAAACAAATAAAAATCTGTGGGTCTATCACAAATGAAGCGGAACTGATGCTGCCAGAAAAGTAAACCCCAGCTGCTGTGTAGCTAAGGGTTATATAATTTGCTTCAGTACAGAGGAAACATAACATAGCTTGGAAATGTTTTTTTTTAATAAAAGTATGTTGCATCGACTCACTAGCAACAGAGAAATTGAGCTAAGTTATAAAATCATAGAATAGTTTGGGTTGGAAGGGACCTTAAAGATTATTTAGTCAGAACCTGCCATGGGCAGGGACACCTCCCACTAGACCAGGTTGCTCAACCCCTCAGCCATCCTGGCCTTAAACACTCCCAGGGAGGGGGCATCCACAGCTTCTCCTGATAGTTCCTGAAAGTGAAGAGATTCAGTCAAATTAAAAATAAGGAACTTAGAATGTAATTTCGATAAAAATACAATATATTCTTGAAATAGGTGGCTAATACAAAATTTTGAGATGTGAAATTCTGTGGGTTTTGTATGATAAATAAATAGTTTAACATTTGTTTTGTTTTTACTATCTTTTAATAATTTTGAAACATAGAGAAGCTGTGTCATGTGTTCCTGTTTATTTTTTAATTGCTTATGACTAAATGAATACTAAAATGTAACCAAATATCAAATGTCTCATTATAGTTCAACATTCTTCCTGCATGCATATTACTATCTATATTATATTATATTTTTCACAAGTGGAAGAGGAAAAATTGGATTACCTTACTTAAAAATAAACTATATTATTGTTTTGTTTTAGAGTTACTTCTTCATGCAAACTTCATAGTATAGTTCTTCTGGAACCTGTTTGATTTCTGTTCAGGAAACCTTACACACCTACACACATACTTCTCATAAAATTGTTTTTGTTAGTTACTAAGCTTGTGATTATAAGAACTTCCTTGAGGCTTTTCTGAATTTCAGTTGCATAAATTGAGAGTTGTTTGCTATGCTGGACTTTGAATTTTGTGTGCAAACTAGACTGTTTGTTTCTGCTTGAGGAATTCTAAAAGCTAATGCAGGTGGCTGCAACTTCTCAACACCCTCTTCTCTAGGCCAGTGTATACAGTGATTTCCCTGTGTGGTTCCAGCTTCTAAAATTATTCTCCTGCACCCTTCAGGTTGTTGAATTTTAGAATGAAGTGACATTTTCTTCTGTTTTGCACCAGTTCTGTGCTGTTGTGAATTCATTAATTTTGATGAAGACCTACCAGCCCATAGTTGTTACACTGTGATCTATCAGGCTATTAAGGGTTTTTTACATAGTATGGAACTATAATAATTTATGGTGCCAAAATCATATGGTTTTCAGTTGACTGATAGTACATAAGGTTGGGATGAATGGCAGACAAAACACACTGCAGGTGTAAATTGCATTGGTGTGTATGTACTTGTGACTTCTGGGAGAACATGGTTTGCACTTACCAGGCTCTGCTCATGTTTATCCTTTTTAAGTAACTTCTCTTTTTTGTCTTGTGTAATGCAGAACCTACCCAAACTGCATTCTCTTGAGTAATAGCAGCTAAGCAACTACTGTACAGACAAAATTTGACACTGGTCCATCAGACTCTTCAGTAGAGAAATCATTGCACTAACAGCTTCATTTTAAGACTATTGAAATGGCTGCATAAAAGTTGGTGTTTGAATTTAGTTGTATGAAAGCTTCGTCTAGATCTCTGGCAGCAACCTGTGTAATCCTCAGGTTATTTAAAAGCAAAAGTGTTTTTCTGTTGGAACCTGTGAAAATGGCAACTCTGTGGCTGGATCGGTTGCTTTGTTCACCATGAAGCAATAGATAACACAAGGAGATGAGCAGTTGGCTGTAAAATCCAAAAGTTGCTTAACTTGATAATTTCTGATTTTTATTTTAGTTGTTGATGGGGATCTAAAGAGTTGCTTACTTTGTGTGGCCTCTTTTTTTGTTGAACTTTTTAAGAGGGAACTCAATGATCTTTAAGGTTCCTTCCAACCCAAACTATTCTATGATTCTATGATATATACATGCATGAAGCAGTTAAAGCTGTTTTGTCAGGGATGATAGCAAGGTAGTGATGACAGTGTGTAATTATCAACAGACTCATCCATGCTCTGATTGGCATTTCCAGCACTGAGAGGCAGGAGCCAACTCAGTTTTGGCCATTGTCACCACCTGCTGCTGTCTCTTCCACAGAAACATCTGAAAAGGAAGGCAATGCTTCTTTGTCATCCCTATATTCTGATTTTTTTTGACTCCTACATTGTTTCCACCATGAGCAACTGCCAGTATATCTCTTCTGAATTGTTAATAATTATCTGACTCTAACAAGAATTTTAATAAAGGGTGGTGATTAGAATTGTGATCCCCTAATTCCATTTTTATTTAATTTTAATACACTAATTACTCTAGGATTAATAAAATATTTTGGTGCACTCATTGAAATTACCACTCTACTATCGCATAGGATGGTAGTTAAACACAGTAAATACTTCTAATTAGTTAGTAATTGTGTAATGTGTGATAATTTTTACTGTGTCTCCCATGGGACATGTAATAGTTTAGTTGGCTATTAGCTGCTATGAAATATATGGGCAGAGTTAAGTTATATAATTATCTTAGTTCATGCATTTTATAGGAAAGACTTTGACCAGCTGTTTCAAACAGATAACATTCTTCTCTAGTACTTGGCCTATATTATAAGTATTCTAGGAAAGGTGGTTCTGTTAGAAATGAAGTTAGAAAGTGAATTATTTTGTAGTTCAGCTGTATGTAAATATTTTGCTGCTAAATGGAGCTCTCACTTTTATAACCTGTTTACAGTTAACTAAAGCTCAAAAAAATAATTCCTGGATGTTTTCATATGTTCTCAGGTAAATGGAAGTATTTGTGAGCTAGCACACTGCAAGCACTGAATGGAGATGTTGCAGAACCTATAGAATGTGACCTGAAGTATTTCAAAGAACTTGTCTGAGTTTTTATCTGGTGATCGAAGCAAAATTTATGTTTACCTGGTTTAGAAAGAACAATTTACAGAGCAATTTTTTCCCTTCCTATGTCCAGATGCATTCTTGAACCATTGACATCCTCCTATTATTATGCAAACAGAACCAAATTCTAACCTGTCACCTTGTAGCTGTGTATTCATATGAATGATATTTAAAACTTCTGTTTTCCTGAATACTTTTAAAAATTCTTTACTCCTGCCAATTGTTTAAAATATTGAAGCAAAATGGTGTCCTGAGTTGAAAATCCCCAAATCAGCAGTTAGAAGTTATTCTTTATTTCTTACATCATGACAAATAGTGAGCCTTCCTCTAGTACCAAGCTCCAAACACTAAAGTGGAATATTTTTATTCCTAAACTTACCTAAATATAAATTGAAATGGAAATCATATGCATATTTCCAGAATTCATCCCTATACCTCAATGTCACAACAGGCAGAGAAATTAGGGAAGATTTTGTTTTGTGAGTGATTGGTTGTTTTTCAGTAATGTTAGGTTGCTATAGTGAAGTTACAGGTATTTGAGCAAATTGTTAGCAGTAGCAAAAGACTTATGTCTCATACTCCAACTGGAATAAGCAGTAGTGGAATATGTTTTAAAAAGTAAACAAAAAAATAAAAAGAGCACTCCTTATCCTGGAAAAGGTTATTAGAAAACTTTGACTTTGTTTCTGGTGTGCTGAGTTGGATTTATGATAGAATTCATCTGAGATTCTGTGTATTTGGTGAATTTTGAGGCAGGACAGCTGAAAGATAATGGGCTGTGCTCTTGCCCACAGAAAGAGTTGATCTAAAATGTAAACAGCACCAGCAGGAAGCAGGAGGTCTGCTTTTGACTGTGGACAGTTACTGCATTTTGATGTATCAGTGGGTTGGTGGGGCAGGGGGACGGCTCAGAAGCTGAAACATCAAGGTACTCATTTACACTTGAGAAACAGCAGGAAGGAGCCTCTTTTGACCATTTGTCCTTTCACCTTTTCCATCATATTTCAGATAAAACAGAAAAATTAGGACAGCTGGTTGCTGTGAGAATCCCCAGTTACCAATTTCCAGCTTGGTGATACATCAAAGCAACTTCATCTCTTTGTCTCTGATTTTTCACAAGCAAATATTTTAGCAGTATTTTAAAATAGCAAATATTAACACAAAAAAGCAAAAAGGTGTAATTGATATCTAGCTTTGGAGATATCCTGATACTTAAACTTTTCTGAGATGAAAAGGAGAGTAAAAACAATGGTGAAAGCAGAGACTTAGTTACTTAGTTAGAAAAATTAAATATAATTCATAATTGGCTGGGGATATCCAGGAGTGGAAGGGAACTGTCAACGTGCTGAGTGTCAGTTGTATGGGGGAGGAGTATCTTCCAAGAGTCTTTTATGCTCAGCACGATGCTGGGCCCAGCTCTATGGTTGAAATAAATGCTAGCAGGAAAACAAGGGAACAGTCAGTTCTGAAGAATATCCCCCAGCTCCTGGCTAGGCAGATCTGTAGCTTTTTAAGACCCTTTATCTCGTCTGCAATCTCTTAGTGGCTGACAGCCTAGCCACCACTTCCCAGTCCCAGAGGTAATTTCTAAGATGTAAAGGTCATCTAGTGGTTTCTCTGTTCTTGTCATCCCTAGTCCTCTCTCTTTTTGTATTTAACACTGAAATATACTCTGTTCAATGGCTAAAGTCATTAAAGACCACTTTCTTCAGAACTAGGAGACTAAGATACAGGTATTAGATCTTGCTTCCAGCGGTGCCATCAGGAGAATTTGTGTTTATTTCAGAAAAGCTGTGTTTCTTCTTAGACATAAATGAATACTGAGAGTATTAATCAAAAACTTCAAGCAAACAAAAAAATCCACCTGATAGATTTAATTATGGGAAAATCTTACCACTCATTTTTTCAAGTTAGAAAAAGTTTCTGAAAGATTTTTTCAAAACCCTTTCTTATGTTAACGTTTCTTCAGTGTGAGCTGTAAAAATTGTGGAGCTGTATAGAATTCTAAAGAGAAAATTACTCCCCACTGCAGTTCTCTTTTGTTTACTGCCAGTTTTGATTGCTGAGATTAATTGGGTTTTTCCTTTGTACATATTCCTATTCTGAAATGTTTTTTTCTTTCTCTTGTAATGCTTTTAATTGGTGTATAAGGTTGTATAGAAGCACCAACTTAGCTTTCAAAGTTTTCTTCAAGTGTTTCCAAGTAGGGCACGTGGCAGAAGTATGTGTTGTTAGATTTCCATTTAATGTTTTAGGGGGGATTTTTGTTGGGTATTTTTGTTATATTTACACACTATGTTCTACTTAAAATCTCCGCCTATCTTAGCAAGAACTAATTATTTGCCGGCTTAAAGACTGCTGCTGCCAAATGGTCTCACAGTTAGTGACTGGTTATAGAAATGAAACAGAACACTAAACCTTGGGGATTCACCTGGACTCCTTTGCAAGCCAGGTTGTTTCCCACAGTGTTGAATAACAATTGAAGGAATTCAAGTTTGAAGGTCAGCCTACAAAAGAAGTTTCAATATCTAAATATCTTGTACAAAAAGAGAGAGCACAATGATAAAAAGGTAAAGCAGTGCAAAAGTCTAACATGGAATGACTTTAATTTTTCATCATCATCTAGATATTTGCTTATTACTTCAGATTTATTTTAATTAATACTTAGTGGCTATAGTTTCCTTAGGGCCGTCATCTTACAACTGTGTGTGTGTGTGAATATGTAACTTCATACCTGTAAGAAGGGCTCCAAGATAAGAATCTTTTTTCCACTTCTGTAAATATGTGATAAGTATGTGGCTGAAAGAGTGGTACAGGTTGCTCAGAGAGGCTGTAAATGTGCTCTCCCTGGAGATGTTCAAGATCAGGTTGAACAGAGCTTTGAGCATCCTGATCTTGTTGAAGATGTCCCTGTGCATTGCAAGGGGGTTGGACTTAGATGACTTTTAAAGATCCATTTAAATCCAAACCAGTCTATAATTCTATAAACACAGCCATTGAGTTGTAAGCCTGGAAGAGGAAGCAAGAGATCTAGGTATGCTTTAATTCATGTCAGGTGTATTGAGCAGCCACTGAAGCAAGAAGAGGAACTGTTGTCTTTCTGCACAGTGCAGCTCCAGTGTTCCTGTCCCCTGAAAAGTTGGATAGCTTCAATGGGAGATGGAATTTCCTACTCCACAGTAGGGGACAACTTGCTAATTGGAGCACCCTGCTGGTAAAATAGACTCTCCTGAGGCTGAAAAGGGAAATCCAACTGCATTCTTGCATTCTGATTGCGTTAACTTGACTTTTGGTTATGAGTTCTTGGGGCTCAGGCTACAGCCTTCCTGTTTCTGCCACCTTATTGGGGAGACTTTGTTCAGCACCCTGCCTTCTGTTGATTGTATTCTGATAGATCTTCTATTTCACACCCTCAAAAAAAAAGGACGTGCTTTACCTCTTTAGGTTGCTGGCAGGTACATGATTCCTCAAATAGCTTTTGAGCACTTTTGCAATCTGTGGTTCTCAGTGTTTAGGTATTTCTCACTAAAAGTGTGGCCTTGTTACACAAAAGACGAGATTGATTTCAAAGAGCTGAGCTTTTCTATCCTTTAATGTCTGACTGCAGCTTGCTGACTATCCAGTCTGTAGACGTTCTCCAAGATGTTGTCCTTGGTCTATCACGTCACACTCCTCTTTTATTTATCCTCATTTTGGTTTTGTTATTAACACTCTAGAGATCTCTCTTTGTCAAGCTATGAAAGGGTGAAATGATTTGTTATGAGTATGAAGTGCAGGTTGGATTTAAAGTGTATTAGCTTTTAGAAACAGTTTTTTATAGCTTTTTTCATATATATGCTAAACAGTCTTAAGTTCTGGAAACACCAAATGAATGGAATTCATTCCAGAATGGGAGCTTTTTAGGATTGGGCCAGCACTGTGTGTAGGATAAAAAAGGTTGTTGCAATGCTACTGAGGCCAAAATTGTTTTTAAGCACTGCATGACATTCAGTTTGATCTTCTGCTTTGCTTAAATGTTGAGGACTCTTTCCAGTGTATTTAAATATGAAAGTTCAACATACAGGGATGAGAAATAGCCTTGAGAGAGTTGCCACTGAGATGAAAAGGTTTTCCCAATGAAAGCCATCTGGCAAGCACTCCAAAGTCCAAGATGAGAAACTTTCTTTTAAGGATTTGGTGGAGAGGGTCTGAAGCAGTGCTAATTTTAAAATCTTTTTAAATCTAGGAAAAATTGTATAAGATATTCTACATTGTGCTTACAGAATGCTGCTATAAAACAGACCGTATTTTGAAGTGAACAAGTATCATATACTTCCACAAGTAATAATTTTTAACTTTAGAACTCTGAGAAATGTTTTCTACCTGACTAAGGTCTAATGTTGGTCTGTGCTCCTGCCTTGCCTTATTCCTGTTTCTCTGCTTCAAAAAACAAATGAAGCTATTTCAAAATAGGTAGGCTGTTACTGTCCAAGATAGGCACTATCAATGCACCTCCTGGTGCTTTTGAAAGAAGAGATTTGAAGTCTAATGTGGCTGTTTACTGCAACACATGCAGCTCAGTGGACAATATAAATTGATCACAATTCCAGAAAGTTTATGATTTCTGTCAAGTGTATTGTAATATATCTACTACAAAGGTTAGACTTGGTCAACCCTAATCCAGAAGAGAGGTCAGAATTTGGCAAGTGGAAGGATGCTTGAATGGAAACATGTAAAACATGAAAACATTGGGGGTCAATAGATAGTGGAACTGATTGTCCAGAGACGTTTTTCACAAAGCTCACATTTTAAAGTGTTCAAGGCCAGACTGAGTGGGGGTTTGAGTAATTTGGTCTAGTGGCAAGTTGGAACTAGATGATCTTTGGGAGGTCCCTTTCAACCCAGACAATTGGTAAAGGTAAATTGGTAAAGACTTTTGGTAAAGAGATTCCTGCACAGGGTAGGTATTTTATCAGTCAAAAAGGCTGTGTTTTATTTTCATGCTGCCATTCCACCATCATCCTGCTTTGTCTGACTAAAGAACTTCTGGCAATGAATTGCGGATCTTTTCCAGCCTCTGGGCTTCACTCTCTTCCTTTGGGAACTAGCTGTCAAACAAACGAGGTGTCCCTAATGCTGTCCTCCAAGGCTAGTTTGTAGGTGCTTCTGGGTGCTGCAATGGTATGTTACTCCAGTAAAGAAACTTCCCCTAAAGACCCCCTCTACTTTTCATGTTGTCTACTGAGAAAGAGCTTGAACTCATCTGCCTGAGCCAAAGCATATTTGAATCCCAACTGATTTTGTACAGTAGCTGCAATGTTTTATATTCTGAACTTTTAACAGTATTTGGTTTGCTCACTTTTATACAAGAAGATTAATATAGTTGTTATAACTCATTGCATCACAAAATGTCAATGAACAAAAAGGCGTTGTTCCTCTTAGATAATATCAGGCCCTGTCAGAGACAAAGAAAGCTGACCATTGGTTACATGTTAACTTCTAGCCACAATACTTATTTTATTCTGTGTGTTTTATTGTGAATTTCTGCTGAATTTTATGTCATTTAACTGGTAGATGAACTACAGGGTTTATGAAGGGAGGGAGAACTCCTACTGGTGTGAGTAGTGATGGCACAGTGAATTTTGTGTTGAAGGTAAAGACCAGAGAATAATGTTTAGCACAAAGGTTATTCATCATGCCATACATGCTCTAATAGTTCCCAGTTGTTCCATAAATCTAATTAATGGGAATAAGTGGTTGAGTTTTGATTTTAAAGTATTACAGAGAAATGTCTTACTTGCAGACAAATTTAAGGGTCCCTTTCAAAAAAAAATTTCTGCATAATGTTATGCTAGTTTGAAAGAATTGGTCATGAATAAGGATGAAGGTCAATATACTCAAAAGACATTTGCTGAAGGGTGAATGAGATTGTCTCTGGGAGAGTTCAGAGACTGCTGTATAAAAATCTGTGCAAATTAAGCATCCATAGTATCTCATGGGGAAAAAAACATAACATCACAGGTTGCTTAGACTTTTGATACCTGAATATATAGAATATAAAGATTCTGATTTGAGGTCAAAACAACAGAACTTATTACAGTTTCAGCTCTGTCTGCTCATTGGTGCAATGGAATTTATTTAGGCAACAAGAAGTAAGAACAGCTGCATATCATATGATTCAAACTTTCACTCAAACTTAATATTTTAGTTAGCCTTTAGCTATGATAACCACAGACAAAACCTATGAAACATTATTTTTGCCCAATAAAGTAACATTAATTTTCTTTTAATCTTTCTCTGCCTCAGGAAATATTTCAATTGAATTTTGCTCTTCATGCAAGGAATCAAGAGTACTGAGAGCAAAGCTCATTTCCTTTCATTTTCCCTTTATTTCCATATAGATTCATGAGCCATGGTGATAATAACTAAAGTTTCTGTAAGAACATGTTAAATGAAAAATATGTATTTATCGTGCCCATCTGGTGAATTCACAACATCTTTTTAGAATTTAATGAATTTTCTAACATCAGATCTCAGTTTCTCAGCTCAGTGCAGTGGCAATTTTCTTACTTCCCTTCCCATTGCTACTCATTTGTTCACTGGTTTACCCATCCTGTTGTTTCCATGGATTCCTTATGCTGCTCTCCTCATTGTTATTGGCCAAATTCATGGCCAAGAGTTGTCTCCTGTTCTTTTGACTTTATTAAAATGTCTTATTTCCAGCTTTGCCCTCACAGCTGATTCATTAGTATTTTTTTAAACACAGATTTCTTCCCTGTTTTTCTGAATTCCATGGAAATTCATTTCAATTTTATTATTTTCCCCTACATCCCAGTCTCAGGAAAGCTTTCAATGGTATTGGCAAAGACTTGCAGAAGCTTGGGTGCTGTTTGGGAGACTGAGAGAGGATATTCTACACAAAACCAAGCAATGAATATCTCATTTAATACTTTTTGTTGTTGTATCTTCACCATCCCAATAGCCTCATTCTCTTAGATGGATTGAGTCAGCTGTCTGACACAGAATAATGCAGCAGAGCTTAGGAACTTTCTTTTTAAAATAGTCCTTGTATTGGTAATGATTATAAAATCAGGATGTCTGCTGATAGAAAACACCTCTAGCAATCTCAGCCCTGAGATACTGGTTCAGAATTAACTCAGAGGGAAGTGTACCATCTGTTGCTATAACCTAATACGAAGAGCCCAAGCAATTTCTAGCTTAAAAGGAAAACATGGACCTGAACACAGCCAATTTAAGGGAAGTGAGTAATTGGATACAAGGAAAAACTTAAAAAGAGGTTCTGGTCTTTCAGTTGTCCCTGGTGCTGGCTGCCAGCAGAGACAGCAGGAATTGACATTGCTGGGAAAACAAACTGCAGCAAAAATTTTGACAAATGCCCGAAGTAAACAAATGGGAAATGACAAGTATTGCTTGTTTCTTTGCTATGAGAAACTTCTTTGGGTTCACTCACAATGTTTAAACTGATACTTCTCCATTGATGCTTGCTAATCAGGACTGATTCTTGTGCCAAGTTATCTTTAGATAACTTCATCTGGGTATCTTTAGTTTTCTTCAAACCCACTCATCATCCAAACCTAGCTAATGAATCAAAATTTCTTGATGACACTTCTTTGTGTGAATAGTTTTTTTTATCTCCAACTTTTAGTTGAGTGGACCAGAATTCTATTGAATCTTGCTTTCAGTTCTGCTAAGGGGAAAAAAAATCAGAAAACAAAACACAGCAAAAAAGGCAAAATAAAAGCTTGAAGGCCTCAGCTGCTTCTAATGAAATGCTCCAGTTTGCTTGCCCATGCTGTATCATCAGATATTGCAGTGATAAATCTCTCATAACTGTGGAACCTGGGTAAATGCAGATCTGACCTTTTGTTTACAGGGTATCAAGGGAAATCTTTATGAGACCACAGAAGTGTTTCAAAAGGTTTAGAAACATTATGAGATGGTAAAATGTGTCCCCTGTGGATAATTTTTGACAGCAGAGATCTGACACTGTTTCTCAATGAGCAGTGCCCTTTCAGTAGAGACTCGAACAAGCCATTTGGCAATGATGTTTCAGAAGCATTTTGGTAATGTAATTCAGGGGAAAACTGATCTGTGCTGCTATAATTAAGTAGGATTTTAATGTTATTCAAATATTGACATGTAAATATTTACTGGATGTACAGATGCTGATGTTAGTACAATGCAAGATAAGTTAGAAAAGATCATATTTTCATTTAATAAGAAAATTAGTCAAAATAGACTTTTATATCTCCTCTGTCTTCCACTGATTATGATTGTTTATCTGGTTATAATTAAAATTAGGAGCTTAAATCAGCTTGATTAAAAGTCCAGATTGTGTTTTGTTACGTAAAATTAATCTATTGATTAAACAAATAAGGAAAAAAATGTCCTCACCAAGAAAGGAAAAGATGAAAGTCTGTTTGCTACCTGGAATAAAGCACATTAAAAATCTGAATGGCAACTGTAGGTTGGGATTCAGTTTTTGGATCAAAACCCTGCTTCTAGTTAGGTTTTAAATTTAAATAACTCCAATAACCTGTTACTTTGCTGTGATCTATTCAAAGTTACTAATTATCTAGGTGTTCTTGCTTTAGCAGAGGGATTGGACTAGAAGATCTCTTGAGGTCCCTTCCAATCCCTGATATTCTGTGATTCTACAACTCATATACTATTATTGGACATACTTTAAACCTGTTATCCTGATGAGATGTTACCCACAAGTGCTGGGTGAGAACGCTGTTGTCACTGTGAGGCCATTTTTGTAATCTTTGAGAGATCATGACAATTGGGAGACATGCTTTCTGGGAAGCAGATTTGTTGAAGAAGACCTGGGAGGTTTTGGTGTACACCAAGTTGTCAGCGAGCCAGCCATTTGCACTGATAGCCTCTTTTTACCAAATGCAAGAAATGTGTAAATAGGAATTTATAACTGTACTGGCTAATGCATGAAGGGGATATAGTCTTTGTTTGTCATTTGAATTATACTGATCCTGGTTATCAGCACTTAACAATCCTTTGCTGAATTTATTAACATAAAAAATTAACAAGATATTTCTAGTGAATATCCAAACTTTCAAATTTAGCATTGGAATTCTGCTGTAGCTATGACATAGTCAAGGTGCATTTAAAGCCAGGCTGCAAATAGCATGTAGGTGCTCTTTAAAATAATTTGTTAGGGTGATAAGCCCATGTTTAGGTAGCCTGTGATGGATTCTGGACTACATTTTGTGGTGGGGAGAAAAAACCTCACTAGAGCTCAATAGTCTACACTTATGCATTCCCATCTATGTAACATCTTCTGATGTTCTTGCCTTTATGAAGCAACTTATTCTTGGGGGGTTTAACCACCTAAATGGTGATATAGGTGTAGAAATACTTAATTCAACAAATGCTACAGACAGATTTGTTATGTTGTTTCAACTTGGTTGTCCTGGAACTATTGTGCCTTGTATGCATGTAGAGTATGATCATGGTGGCATCCCAGCTGTTCCAGCATGTTGCTACAGCAACAAGTTTCTGCAGGGAAAAGATTATCTGGCAAATGGCACTGTGCCTGTTTACTGGGGAGATGTGGAAACAGAAGTTAATAAACTTTTAACATTGCAAATAAGCGAGCATGTGGTGCTGCCCTGTAGCATCAGGGTGCCATAATATTTTATAAAATTAGACTAAAAGAAGATCCATATTCCTCTGACATCAAAATGCAACTGAAATTATTGTTTAAATTTATTGGAGTTTAAACATATAGAATCACAATGCAGATTGTGCTGCATTGTTGGTGTTGCTGTGTTTGCACACAGCCTTATCTGTTGTTGGCCTCAGGCAATTAAATAATGGCATTAAAATATTACAAATAGAATTGTAACAAAGAAAACATGTAATCTCCATGCTATATTAATCAGAAAAACAAATAAGCTATTTATGAGGGTAAAAAAAAATCTTACTTATGATCTCAAACTAGATCATCTGAATATGAAACAGATGGAGGCTCCTTTATACTAGGTAGCTGTGGGTACTAGAGGGAGAGGTGCACAGCCACCTTCCAGAGTGAGCAATGCTACTTCAGCATCTGCTGTGGCTCCAAATTTTTGTCTAGTGACATCATTGATCTCACAGATTTTTTCTCTAAACTTCACCAGTTTGTCTGCGTGAAGATAGAGAGGAAAATGACAGATAAGAGGGTAAATACCATCTCAATATGTTGGTCTGACCCTTTGGCCAATGCTGCTTCTTTCCTGAGCAAAACAGCAGGCATAATGCAATTCCCATGCTCTGTAATATAAGCAACCTGTACAAAGGGGATGCTGCTGGCCATCCCCTTTTTCCTAAGAAAGTGACCTAAAGCTTGAGATAATTCACTGTATTACAGACTTTTAAGGTTTATATTATGTATGTCTGTGGTTTGTTTTTTTTGGTTGTTTGGTTGGGTTTTTTTGGTTGTTTTTTTCTGGTTTTGTTTTATTTAAAGAATTGCATTTGTAGCAAGAATTACTAAAAGAGTACAGAATATCTCAGCTTACTCAATAGCATTTTTCTTTGGGAATTGTTTTTCATACTTGCCTATAAAATAATTTTTTTCTACTACTTCAGTCAGTAGTTGAGAAATTACTGGAGTCAAAAATTGGTTTAACTCTGTCATCTATTACCTTAATTGTCCCACTGGCTTTTTTGAGCGGATATTGTATTTGCTTCCTGGGTTTTAGTCCCCAGTTTTCCCTTTGACTTTGTGTTTTGGGCATTCAAATGTGCTTTTGTAAGTTTATCCACTAACCACACTGCTTTTTGGTTTTTTAATGTTGGCAGGAAATTACCAGCTAAAAGCCAGGGAGGGGTCTGTGTACATGTGCTTATTTTGAAACCCTACCCTTTTCAGAGCTGCTGGATCTCTTCATGTGGCTGACATACTGAATCTTTGATATTGATTGCAGAAGGAATTGAACAGTAAGCAATAGAAAAAAGTCTTTTATCTTTTTTTGTCTTGGTAGACCAAGATAAAAAGGATTTCATTTTCGAAGTAAAATGGAAGGAGAAACAAGAAACATCTCAGTATCTGTCATGTCATCTAGGTAATGTTCCTGTCTCGAAATTATCATAACTGGTTATGCTCACTGACAAGGCCCACAAGTCATTGTCTATTAATGAAAAATTTAAGCATAAGCTAACAGCAGTTTGCCGTTTTCATCTGGAAGTTTTAAGTTCCATGCACACCTGATTATAAAAGTCAGTCTGTTGTATTTTCATTTTCACACTGCAACATAATTTTTTTTTCTTTTTATTTTTTTTTAATGGGGAAAAAGCATTTTGAGGAAGAGAATAAAAATCTAAGCCACTTTGAAATTCAGTGTTCAGAAGCATGTATTTCTGAGCTGATGTCAATTCATAACACTTAAAAATATTTGGCACATGCTAGCATTCTCCTCTTCTCCCTACTGAATAATATGAGAAATTATTTATGCCTTGCTGTTTAAACACAGTGCTAGCAGTCCCAACAGGCTGAGTAATGTAATCTTAGGGTTTTTTTTCCTCCCCACTTAGTGCTATTTCATAAAAACTTTCCCTAAATGGACTCCAGTTGTGATTAGTAACAGTGAAAGTATTGTCTTCTTGAAACAGGTGTTTTTAAAACAGAAGAGATCAAGTATTCAGGCAAGGGAGAGTTAAGCCACATCTAAAATACTGTCCAGGCTGAGCATCTTAATATATATGTATTCTCTTAATATGTGTTTTTTCTCTTGATTTGAATTACTTTGCTCAAGTTCTGTATAGGTCCAAGTAGAAATAGGAAAGTTTTACATATTAGAGTACCAAATGGGTTTGGCACATCTTTGTTAATGACTCATATTTGCCATGGCTTTTCTGTGTGACATTTATCATGTGACCTAACAAAACTTGTTATCTGTCTGCTGATGGAAATATGTCAATAATTTCTTTTTTCTGTTCATTGTGTGTCTCATTTCTATTCAGCAATCTACTGAAAGATCTGGGTAAGCATCATTCTGTCCCTGTTTATGTGATGGATCATATAACTATGATGTATCTGGAGCAAGGAAAATCCAGGAACTAACATTATGGCATTCCTCGCTGTAATGAGAATGCTGTTTTTAAGCTGTGCTTGTACATCTGGACTGGATTTTTTTTCTGATAAATTTATCCAAGTACATTGATGTGAGGTGGGGATGTTTCTGGTGAAATAATTTCAATATTTAGCAAAATACTACTGTCTGATATGGTCTTCATAGAAGATGGCTCAGATGAAACACTGAATCCATGTGCAGGAGAATAAAAAGCACGGTGATCTTGTTGCAGACAAAAGGAGATGGATTCAAATATTTCCAAAGCTTTTCTTAAATAGGGCTTTGAATTTCTTTTTTGCAAATGAAATGTTATTAAAATATGGACTGTCATTGCTTTGCTACAAGAGTTACAGAAGACAAGTTCTTAAAAGTTATACTCTTGTTCAAAGCATTTCAGTAATGCAGGTCACCTTACCTAATAAACCCAGCAGGCTACTGCAGATGCTTCCTTTCCCTGGTCAAAGTGTCCCTTTTGTACTGTTGGCAGAGGGTACCAATATCTGTGGTGTGTATCTTGGTAACTGGATACATGTAGCTGTACAGGTAACTCAGACTTTATTGCAGAAAGCTTGTAAGAGACAAAAGAGAGGAAAAGAGACGTGAGCCGAGATAAGCTCTCCTGAAATTTTGATTCAGTCCAACTTTCATACACAGCAAAGGAGCTCTTCATCATTTTGGGTACAAAGGAAATTTAACACAGTCATAGAGCTAAGTTTTAGTCTACATGGGAACAAAATACATGCAAGATTGGCTTAGAGCTGTTTTTAATGCAAATAAAAGTTTTCTTTGTAGCATAGATAAGATTTTTCAGCCTAAAACTTGCTTGCAAATAATAGTACTAGTCAGTATTTCCATTTTGATTGAAATGTCCTTCGATGCTATTTATTACACCTTCACAACTGCTAATTATTTCCCAGACTGTTTTTTTAATTTTATTGGGAAAATGTATTAATAGACCACCAACTCTGAAAAAGTTAAAGGTCTTGGTTATGGGTATGGTCTTGGTAAAGATTATGCCGATATGTAACACCAAGAAATTACATGGTGACTGGGTAGATTTGCTGAAAGAAGTTAGAAAATTACTCTCTTGCCCAGTTGGTAGGATCCTAAAATGTCCTATCTAGTCTGGACCTCATCAAGGAATGGCCATTGGTTGTATATACATTACTCTTTACATAAACAAGCCATGATTTATAGTTGTGGTAGCTGACAGTATGGCTCATAATATGCATCAAAGGTGTGATGTACAAAGACTGATAGGTCACAATCTTACCATGAGAAGCTTTGGTTCTGCAGCAAGCAAGGTCTGTCTGCTGGTTTCCATTCAACACACTGTCTTGTACAGTGGGTTGGTGTTATCTTGCATCCTAGATGTGTCCCAGGTGCAAGCCTACTAGAGAAATCTGGAGCTGAATGGCATGCAGTTTTGACCTAACATTTTGTTTTAAATTCAGAGTTTTGTCATAATAATGGCCTGCTTCAATACACCAATTTAGTCTCTTTCAAACTGCAGCTGTCTCCCATGAAGATATTATAAACTATGTATTAGCAGGTGACTGCTGACTGTGTCAATGCTAAAAGAAGCTCTGTTGGCTTGTTAGAGGAAATTACAACAGTATGTTATACCTGGGAAAGAAAAGCAGGCAGTAGTATACTATTAGGTAACCAATTGCTAGATAGCACATCAAACTTTGAACATAGCATGCTGTGCACGAATTTAAATTCAGAAAAACAGATTGAAATGTGATTTAATTTATTTTTGAAGTGGAAAATAGTACATTGATTTGTTAGCTTATCAATTTTAATAACATTAAATGGCTCTTTTCAAGTCACTTGATTTGTAACTCGTAAGTATGTAGGCATGTCTATATATTACCAATGTCTTATACCAATAATGTCCTAAGTATTTGAAAAGAATGCTGTTGTTAGTCCATTATTGTGCCTTCAAATGGAATCTGTAAAAATCACATCAATTATGTTGTACTATAACTTGTTTCATTACCATAAAGCCAAGTGCCTTATTATATTGTCTAGTGTAGTAATTTTCCTCATCCCTTTGAGATAGTGGGTTTGTACTTTTTCAAGCCTATTGTATAGACTACAGAAAATTACTTAATGTATCCTGTGCTTAAATTTACTGCCCATAAAAGGGAAAATGTAGATTTATATTCAAACTAAATGCAAGTGACTTGCACAGAAATAATACTGATTGATCAGAAGGTAAATATTCATTTCCTTGTTGATCTCAGCACTATTTCTCTTACTAGTTTCATTAAATAGTACAAACTGCATATCTAGAGAATAATACTTTTCCAAACAGCTTGAAGTAGCATTTTCTTTAAGATACTGTAAAAAATATCAGAAATTTGAGTGTCCAAATCCTTAGAAAACTTGTAAAATCTCAATTGCAAGATTTTTTTCTATCCCTTTCTTTGTTGAACTACTTTTCCCTTCCCTGCCTTTACCCAAAAATTCACTGTGAACTCAGGAAATCAAAAGGTTCTTTTACAAATGAGTAAACCAGAGACACAAGACTAGTTATTCTCTGCATTGTTTGTGGGAAGAATGCTAATTACTTGGAACCATTAGGAATATCCTGATAAATCTGTTTTGAATTAATTTATAATTATTTATATGTAAAGGAACAGCTAGAGCAGTGGAAAGAGATGTGATTCTTTCCACCTTTTTATGGTACTCAACTGAATCTTCATATCTCACTTTATGGTCATATTATCTTTTCTAACAAGTACTCATTTACATATTCAGTGAGTTCTCAGGAGAAATTAGTACTAACTTTAGAGATTTCTGTAGCTGCATCCCAGTGGACTGCTGTGCAGTGTGGGTGGCAGCAAAGCCAGGGTAGCAGGAGGTAGCAGATGTAGCAGATCTGGAATTGTGCTCTTATTTCCCAATGTTGTTGAGCCCTGAGCTGTTCTCTATCCAGATTAAACTATTTGGGCTTGTTTTTTTCTTTTTTTGGTTTTTAAGAAATTATTAATTATTCTTAGCTGGCATAAACCAAACATTGACATAACAGAGATGGTGTCTCACACTTAGTCCCTCAGGGGAAAGTATGGTAGGCTTGTGGTGTTTTGGTTATAGGCAGTGCAAGAGGGGGAAGATGGAGTAAAGTCTAAGCTGCCATTGCCAGAACAAAGTAAAACAACAGAAGAGTGATCTGCTAAGCACTTTCTCGATGATTACTGGGGAATGATCAATGTAATATTTTAGGTTACAGTATCCTTCACAAAGTCCACAGAGTTTACAGCAGCCTGCGTGTTAGCACAGCAGAGGCTGAGAGCAGTGCTTGTCCTGAGGCACAGGCATCACTAGAGTTCTGCCAGGTGAGCCAGAACAAAGCCTGCCTCCAGCAAAACCAGCGGGGAAACTGCTGAGCTTGTTTCAACTTGGAAGTCATTCTGCATAACTTATGGTAAGCACACAGAGATAATATAATGAATAAAATTAATGCAGACATGAAAAATGACAAACCAGAGCTTTGGTGATGCTTGACATTGAAGTTTTGGTTCCTGTATACACGTAAACACCTGCATATTGTCTATTAGTTTAGATTACACAACCCGAACTAGTGATCTCCGTGGCCAGCTCTGCTGCTTTTTTCTTTTTAGCTCATTTATAGATGTTAAGTGTCTGTGATTTGCAAGTGTCAAGTGCTTCAACAGAAACACACATTAATGAGAGGAGTTCTGTTAGAGTTTCATTTTCTTTCTTTCCCTGCCTTCTCTTTTTTGTATCTGATTGATCTTAGTGAACTAGCCTCACTGAAATTATCTCTGAATTATAAGACTGTAAGTGTGCCATTAAAATGACAATCAGCTCTCATGATAAATCTCAGAAGATATTCAGAGCTCAAGTCGTTTAAGCAAACCCATATATTTTGACTACTACCACAGAAATGAGAGGATAGAAGCAGAGTCAGGAGATGGGGAAAAAGCTACAGGGAAAACAAAATAATTCTTTTTATAACATTGACACTCATACTTTGTCATTAAGAGAATGAACTTGATCAGCTGAGTAAGTAGAAGATTACAACGCTTACTTCGGTTTTAACTGAATTTTAATCTCAGCAACTGGCACTTAGAATGCTGAAAATAACTGATTTTAAATGAGGAAGCCATTTAACCTAAAATGTGGATTCTGTAACACTTCATATTGTATGTGAATTGTGATCAAGTAAAAGTGGAACTTTAGGTGGAACTTCTAAAAAGCTTCAGGAAGTTGAATTTGTTGAATTTTTTAATTTTACACCCTTGTAGCATTTAGATGCTTCTAGTGGCAGCAGAAAGATGATCTGCAGTGATTTGGCAAGATGGATTTTTTGTACCCTGGAAGTTGCAATGTAGAATTTTATTTTTAAATTGAAAAGGAAAAATTCTTCAATACCTCTAAGATCTCATATTCCATAGCTTGCTTTCCTTGCCTCCTTTCCTCCCTCCACCCTCCCCAGCCTTTAGTCCCTGTCTTTTGCTTAAAAATTAATAGATTTGTTGATGCTGAAGAGTGTTTGACAAGCTAGTCACAAGCTTCTTTGGTGCAGATAAGAAGTAACAGGAATTTTTGATCATTTCCCAAGACAGGCACTAATAGAGGCTCAGTATTTTTGTATGTAAATTACTATTCAGGTACACTATTTTTCATACTGTGATGCCTTTTCCTACAGGGAAATAGGACTGATTCTCAGTGGTGACTGTGGCAAAATTTCATTTTTTAGATGAAGCTATTATGTGTTTCCTGCTATCAGTGAATGTATGACACAGTAATAGCCTACACCTTTAATAGATAAGTAGTGAAAGCTAAGGGTCACTCTTGCTGACCTTGCACATACAATCTGGGTGTGTGAATGACAGTTTGGACTTAACTACAACCTGTTACTGTTTTTCTGTTTTCAAGATTAACATAATCTCCCTTTTGCAAATGACACATTCAGATGGGTTAAGCTACAAGGTTGCTTTTAAGCCTGTAGATTCTGATCAAATGTTATTTTTTTTAATATCACTGGTAATTTACATTCTAATTATGTTGTCATTCAGCCTTGCCAAAGGAGCAGCTATAGTCTTAGAATCAAGATTTCAAAGCTAAGACCAAGTGGAGTCTCCATTCAGTTAAGGTAATTAGATGTGTTTCATTTATATGTGAATGCAATCCTTGGAGCTGTTGTGAAGAAATTTTTTGCATTCATTCCCAGTAGTGAAAAATCAGAACTGTTGACTGGTACTTGTGTTTTAAAGAGGTGTTCTGCAAATAGTACACTTAAGTCTTTTGTACAGAAAAACATCTGATGTCCTTCCAGTACAAGGAACCAGATTTAAAATATATTTTGCTTTGGGACTGTCCGTTGTCAACTTTTTAAAAATAAAGCTGTTATTGAATAATTTCTTGGGTTCTCAATAATTGGCATTCTACGTAATTTCTTGGGTTTTCAATAGTTGGCATTCTACATTCTAATTTCTGATGTAATTTAGAAATAAAAACTGAGGTAGAATCACTTTGAACAGCTTTGAAGTAAAAGTAGAATGTTTTTGTGAATAAAGTAGTAAAAGTGCAAGCTTAAGATATTTGCTTGCATACTTCTTTACCTTATGTCTTATCTGCTGTGTTCAAGGTATGCTGGTGATTTCAGAAACTGGGCAGACTCCTGGGAGATTAAAATATAGAATAGGTAATAAAATTTTGTGGCACAACTGGTACTTTTTATGGCCATCTGTCTTTGCCCATCTTTAGTCAACCTGTGTTTACCCAGTTTAGGATTTCAGTACATAATTATACTACATTGACATTCAAAGGTAGTTTGAAAGGTTTACCCATAGTTAGTGTAAGCGCCCATTGGTTTTGGTAGTGGCTGTGTGAGATAATTAAATAGATATTTAGGAAGGAAATTATGCAAATAGTCTTCATATATAAAAGCTGCTGACTGTAATTAATACCTTCCAGAATTATAGTTATATCAGTCACATTAGTTTCTCAGGTTACAGATTTTGTAACATTTTCCATGGAGAATGGCAAACATTCATATATTAATATGAGCTAAGGTTTTCAGTTAACAAAGCATGAAGGAAAATGTTTCATGGAGCTCTGGTGAGCAGTAGAAAATATCTTCAATTAGGAGCCAGGTAAGTTCTAAGATGGGCTGTAGTGAGCAGCTTTCTGT
>VZTY01026142.1:56586-76795 GCA_013400935.1 Turnix velox
ATCTGTCTTTGCCCATCTTTAGCACTTCATTATTAACTAAAACCATGAGGAAACTTTTAAAATGTGTTTTAATTGGTTTTCTTCCCCTACCCTGGAATTTCCTTTAGTATAATATTGCACTGATTATTACTCAGAAAGAAAACTAGGTTTTTCTGGGACTTGATCTCATTTACCTCTGCCTTTAGAAACAGTGGTCCTTGTCTACAAGATTAGCCATGAGAGCATATATTCCATATTCACCATTCTTCATGAGGACAATGAAAAAAATAATTCTTTTCCATTTTCAGAGGCAGATGACACTCTGTAAAGGAAATGTAAGAAAATTTTGCTCTGAACCCTTGACACTTTATCAGTGATCCAGTGGTAAATTTGTAGTCCTTTTCCTTTCCTGGTAGCTCATGGGGAAATACAATGTTTGATGCTGCCTCCACAAAGGCAATTTGTGTAATCAGTTTGAAAGCTAAAGCAGCTATTAATTGTATTTTAGCAGAAGTTGCAGCTAGGTGTATGATCTCATTCTTGATTATTTTTGTAAAGGTACAAAGAAAAGGAATTTTATTTTTTTNCCAGTTTAGGATTTCAGTACATAATTATACTACATTGACATTCAAAGGTAGTTTGAAAGGTTTACCCATAGTTAGTGTAAGCGCCCATTGGTTTTGGTAGTGGCTGTGTGAGATAATTAAATAGATATTTAGGAAGGAAATTATGCAAATAGTCTTCATATATAAAAGCTGCTGACTGTAATTAATACCTTCCAGAATTATAGTTATATCAGTCACATTAGTTTCTCAGGTTACAGATTTTGTAACATTTTCCATGGAGAATGGCAAACATTCATATATTAATATGAGCTAAGGTTTTCAGTTAACAAAGCATGAAGGAAAATGTTTCATGGAGCTCTGGTGAGCAGTAGAAAATATCTTCAATTAGGAGCCAGGTAAGTTCTAAGATGGGCTGTAGTGAGCAGCTTTCTGTGGCAGTGCTATGGAAATAGTTGTTCTCCCACAGCTGAAGAAGCTCCTTAGCAGCCAATCCTTGAGGAATTGTTCAGGGATGACTTCAAAGATTTCATCTTTCTTTTTTCACTCAGAAAATATCAGGAAGTGTGACCTCTGATGAGCTGAGATCACATGAAACAAGTTTCGATCCACAGCATTGAAGGGGGCTAGTGGATCGTGCAAGTTTTGCTCTTCAAGGCAGGTAATTTTAGACATGTGGATTATTGCTTCAGTTCAAATTTGAAAGCATTGTGATCTTGTGGTGGCCTGAGCTTTTGCAACTGCATTATGTTATTTTCAGCATATTACTTTGAATGTTAATGGTTCCATGCATGATTAGGGTTTTTTTTCCCAGCACCTTAAGTGGAATGCACTTGATGCTGTAATTGAATTTGCAAATTTATTTTAAAAACAGCATTTCAAAATTCCTTTCAAAGGGATTAGATTTCTGACTGCCATTTGCAGTTTGATACATCTTTAAGAATTCATAAATGTTCTTACCCCTGTAAAAATGTCATTGAATGCTGTTCCAAGTTTACTGTTTTCTGATACAGTAATGATACAGTAATTTATAAACTAATAAACTATGCAGATAGGACTGGATTTTATATTATTTATTTAGTTGTTTCTTTTTGTTTATTTTTAGTTCTCTGGCCCATCTGCAATAAAAGTAGTAAAGTGTCATTTTACGAAGGTGAGATTTTGAATTTCCTACTCTTTCCTTTAGAGAGGCCATTATTTATGTAGGAGATAGAATGTATTTTTTATAAATGAAAATTCATTAGTCTTTATGCAATCTCATATGAATGACTAGCCATTATTTCATATAATCCTAGAATCATATTTCTGCATAAGACTGAAGTGAGACTTCACATAAAAAGCAAATTAAAAGAAACACTGAGGGAAAAATAAGTCTAGTGTAAAGTGGGTTCAAGACCACCTATGACTGAAATATTTTGGGCATGGTCTTTATGCAAAATGGGTTGTCAGAATAGCATTGTGAGGAAGTTAAATTTTTCTTTTGGTGTTTATTTGAAGTCTTGAATTCAGATTGTTTAGATACACATTGATTTCCAGTGCTTTTGAGTGGAAATCAAGTTACTATCTACCAAGCTCAACTCATCTTTACACTTCATTATTAACTAAAACCATGAGGAAACTTTTAAAATGTGTTTTAATTGGTTTTCTTCCCCTACCCTGGAATTTCCTTTAGTATAATATTGCACTGATTATTACTCAGAAAGAAAACTAGGTTTTTCTGGGACTTGATCTCATTTACCTCTGCCTTTAGAAACAGTGGTCCTTGTCTACAAGATTAGCCATGAGAGCATATATTCCATATTCACCATTCTTCATGAGGACAATGAAAAAAATAATTCTTTTCCATTTTCAGAGGCAGATGACACTCTGTAAAGGAAATGTAAGAAAATTTTGCTCTGCACCCTTGACANCAAAGGCAATTTGTGTTATCAGTTTGAAAGCTAAAGCAGCTATTAATTGTATTTTAGCAGAAGTTGCAGCTAGGTGTATGATCTCATTCTTGATTATTTTTGTAAAGGTACAAAGAAAAGGAATTTTATTTTTTTCATTGATAGGTATTCATTGTTGGGTATCTTGTTGTTTTCCCAGTTAAGTAAAAATCAGATGTATTTGTGCATGCATAAGCTTATTAAATGTCTAATCAGATTAAATCAGCTTTTTCCTTTCCTAAGGAGTTCTGAAAGTGTGCTAATTTGTATGAAACTCGGGACCTGCCAAAAGTTGAACAATTACTTTTTTTCCATTCTGAGGCCTCAGAAGCAATTCGTGCTGCACTTTGAAATTCTGTCTTTTAAAGCATTTTGCCATTCTCAAATCTAGCCAACCTAATTTCACCTTCAAATTTTAAAAAGACAGCTTGAAGGATGCTAAGTGTCAGGCCAGGCAGTTTAAAATTTAACAAGCGATAAACATTTGAAAAAACTTTTATCCAAGGAGGTGTTCAGCAACCAGAGCAGTACTTGGAACTGAACTGTTATATCACCTAGGCTTATAATCTGGTTTATTCTGTGCATTACTATACACTATTCAAAAGGATTTTGCCAAAGATTAGAGAAGAAAAACTTCATAGTAACTGTCTGCAGTAATTGCAGAGAGTTACAAAAAGTGCTTCTCAGTCTCTTTCCTAATCTCAGATATTGGGAAATACCATATTAAGATATCCCTATGCAAGATGAGCTTCTTAAACTAAATTAGCCTTTTTGTCTGCTTGGTATTGTTGATTGGAGTTGGGATCTGCTCTTTCACAAATTCTTTTAAAGGAACATCCATGACCTCAGAGGTGTGATTCTTCCTGTATTTCTGTGACAAGTTGAGAATGGTTTGAGGTCACAGTCATTCAGGTGGAACCTGTTGATAACCCCTTGTTCTGACTCAGATCTTGCTTTACAAAACTCCAGAGAACTCTGTGAGAGTTAGGTTTGCTCACAGTGCCCTCAAATCAGAGTGCAGCTTCTGTTGGCCTTTATGAAAGGGTAGCCTACTTGCTTCTGTAGTGTTACTGTGTGCAGATGTACTTGGTCTGACAGATAGATAGTGATAAATATAAAAAAAGGGATTATTTAATAAAAGAAAAATCAATTATTAAAAACTGAAGGGTATTTGCTTTTGGTGCTTAACTCTGAATATCTCTATGGGCGCATAAATATCAGTGTTTCTGGCCATAAAACTGCTTTCCTTGACCCTTCCTAAAATTGGATGTCAGCAACATTTTCAAGTAATGAGAAAGAGGTTATCCTATAAAAGCTGAGTAGTCAAGGTTGAGTAGGGAGATATGACTTTCTATTTCACATATGCAATCAGAGTCTTAAAGACCATCACCCCAATAAAAGGTGAATCATTTTCCTGTAGAGCAGTAGACTCTCTTGCCAAACAAGGTCAAGAACTTCTTTGTAGAATGTCAGGAAGGTCTATATTAGAGCAAATCTTCAGAGTTGTCAGTCAAGACATGAGTTTTGAAAGGAAAAAAAGAAAACCTGTATTCACAGTTACTCAATTTCTTCTGTGTACATTCTGAGGAATATTGTTTGATAATAAGAATTAAATTCAGGGGGATGCTTTCTGTCTTTACTGACATAGGAGATGAGTTTCTTTCTCCTGTTAATTAGGACATTTTCTCTACATAGACATCGACAGTTAAATTTGCAGTTATTATTAGTCTAGTGACAAACCTTAGCTTTCACATATATGTGTAAACATGTAATCTAATCTTTAAAGAGAATTTTTTTTCTGATTCAAGCTCTTTACATTTCCAGACAGGCTTTCTCAGTTCCTTAAGCTCATTCAGAGGAAGCAGCTGTGAAAAGTGCTTTTTGAGAGTCCTAAAAGGTCAAACAAACACACATTTGGTTAAGGTGAAGTCTTTTATTGTGACTGGGATGTGGTCTGAATTATCATTCCTTATTCCTGAGAGAATTAACAAGCTGTATTGGAATAATAAATTTCATTTTAAGATGCATGTTTTTGTGTGGCACTAAAATTCTCCTGTTCCTTCTGCCACAAAGTCCAGTCTTCTTTCCAAAGGTGTGCAATGTAACTATAATACAGAGATAATGAGCTAACTCCTAGGTGAAGAAAATTATTTTGCAATTTGTATTAAGGATTATATTTTCCCTTAAGTAAAAAAAAAATTAAAACAAATGCATCTTTTGCTCTTGCCAGACTGTGATTAATTGCTGTGACTTCTAGCACTTTCTTCTGGGACTTCTGGGAGGAATATGACCAGTTGCAGTCAGTAACTGGAATTAGCCAAGTTAGCAAGCAGTATATGTCTGCCATACTGAATGCAATCCTGATTCACATAATACACCTGGATGTTGCTTGTTAAAAAATATGAAACATAAATAAAAAGAAAAATGCTGATAGCCATATCCAACACTGAACATGCATAGTGATGTATGAAATTATATGATGTGCTAAAAAGAAAGTTGGTGTTCTTGCTTTCACAGATTTATGGCTTTAAATTTACTTTACTGCATTAGAAAAGCACACAGATTTGAGTGCTGATACTGCTTAAACATATTCAAATAGCAGTCTGAAATGAAAGGGATGTGAATCTCAGTTGAGAGTTGTTTCTTTGTTGAGCCTCGTAGTAATTATAATTAACCTGTGAATTGGCCATTGAAGTTGGGACACCATAGGAGGTAGAGATTGTTTTATTGGGTTATTTTGGGGGGGATTTTTTGGTTTTGGTTTGGTTTGGTTTTTTTTCCTTCTGCAGTGCTCTTTACAGGTTTTTATAGCTCTAAAATTATCTGATGACATGTGTTGGCTTATATTTGCCCAAGAAACAACTGCAAGTGTGTAGGAGAATGTGCTTTGCCAGTGCCTTTCAAATTACAAGCATTAAGTCTAATCACCTGCTCTTTCAAGTTATTTGCAATCATCTGTTTGTTTCATATTTATGCCTTCTTTATGTGTGCAGTGAAAAAAATTACTTTCACATATATGATTCTGTTTAAATGACATAATGATTATAACACAAATCAGGAAAGCATCAACTTATTTGGGGGAAGTGCAAAACTGGGGGAAGGAGGTCAAACTGTCATCTCTTTAATTAGTCATTAGCTGACTTTCCTACTTGGTTAGCCAGCAATGATTATTTAGACAGTGTTATAGGAGAAGGCGTTGCATGGCAGAAAGTAAGATCTAGCCAACAGTGTCACTAAGGGCTGGTTTTAAATGGAAAATTTCCAGTCTTCAGCCAAATTTTCTCCCCTTTGGCAAAGATTTTACATTAGAAATTAGTTATTAGCTCATACCATATGCTTGATGCTTTTTGTTTCTCAGAAAATAATGTTTTCAGAGCATTTGATATGATACAAAACATGTTAAACTTACTACCAAAAATTATCAATATAATCATAATTTTGTCCTCTTAACTGACTTAGTTTTTAATTCATGTATATTTTCCTGATCTAGAAAAACATATACATTTATACATGCCTCCATATACCTGCACGTGTAATTTTAAGAACTATGATGGATTATACTTCTAAGCAATGGGATCTTCAGCTTTTTAAGTAAAAAAATTGTATAGATAGGTCAGGAGTAAGAATGATTTTTCTGTGTCTTCACATGATCTGCATGTTCTGGTTGAACAGAATTTTCTTCCTAGAAATGTAAAAACTTTCAACCTAACCATAAGACCAGTGTCTCCTCATTTCCTCTCATCTTGCTATATGAACTGAATTTTTTAATTATATTTTTCAGTGAGGGGAGAAAAAGGGGCTAATAGAGGGTTTTTCTTTACCACTTTTGTATCCTACAGACTTACATGTAACTGCAAAATGACATTGTGCTTTGTAGCATCAGATCCCCATAGCTTTCTGTTAAAAGCAAGTCCAATCTTTGTGTTGACCTGTCGTTCCTCATGAAATTGTTGGTATCATTCTTGAACTAGTGTAATATTACTTTATCTCCCTTCCTTCCTAACCAGGGTTAGTAAGGTCCATTCTAAGCTGTACTTTTTGTATTCTGCAGCATCAGTGCAAAGAATCGTATTTGCACATCTGTGGATGTAGCTTAGTCTCTTGCATCTGGTTGGCTTCTTTGGAGTTTGAAATTCCTGCTGAAAAGCAGGAGAGAATGGCATACATGAGAAGCAGTTAAACTCTTTCTGTCTGCTTCCATGTTATGCTGTCAAAATGACTCAAAATAACTGCTGTTTAACAGTTAAAATGCTCCCCCTGCCTGTTAGGCAAAAAACCCAACAAGTATACAAGTTTTAGGATTGCAAAAATTTAATATGCTGTTTTGTACTCATAGTTGCTTCTCTTTCTGTCTGCAAGTGACAGAGTAAATGCCAACTTAATTCTGTGATTCTGTGATTAATATTATGGAAACCAACTGAGTTTCTTTGGAAGGAGCAGTTTCACATGAAATGTGATTGCTTTTCTCTGTTCTGTGGTTGATGTCATTTTTAAAAACACTGCCATCTAATTGATATGAACTTAATTCTGCACACCATGGTTGTCTCAGTAGGGAATGCCTCTAGTTAACTGTGAAACCCACTGGATGAAAATGTGAAAAGTTAATTTAAATAATTTCTTTCTCATTGAAGCCCTGTAAAATAGTCAATACTTGATGTTTTTATAGTAGAGCTAGCACTCAAATTAGCCTCCTTTTTACTAATGTATTCTTCATGTAAATACTGTAGCTTAGTGGGAAAAATATCACATAGATCTCCTACTTACATACTTTCTCAACTTAGTGCATTTTATATGGCTTTGTGAAGTAACTGGCAAAGACTAAAATTACTGTCTAAATTAAATATATTTGAGGTGACTTAACGTATTGTTCGCAATAATCGAAGTTATAGGAATAATTAAGTATCTTTGTCAGTACATTTTTAGATTGTGTATCTGCTTACATAGGTACATGTCTCATCCTAAATAAAAAAAGTAGTTTTTACTCTGTTACGCTTTGACATAACAGAATTTTTATCGTTCATAATTTTTGATGTTTTCTTAAAAAATAGACTCTTATATTGTTCAATTTGGTGATTTCTATACAATACATTAAGAATAGAAGGTGAGGAAGAGCATAGAATGTTTCTCTTTTGCTGAATCTACAGGATGTAGTCATGTGATACTGTAACTCTCTTCAGGGAATACTAAACAGATTTGAGTAATGAAAAAATTTCCACTGCTTGTCATCATGGAGAGTTTGTCACTTGCACTTGGATATTTTTTCCCTCATCTAGAAGAAGTGAGCTATTCCTACTGTATTATAAAACATTTTCAAAGGTTAATGCATTGCTTGAAGTAAAAATATTTTCATATTTAAGATGAACAAGATATGTTGATATGTATGTATAAATATGAATTATATTTTTTAATTTTAACTATATAATCTGCTATTTCTTTGATCATTTATATGTTGCTATTGTCTTTCCTTCATCTTCATCTGAAGTGATACTGAAATACGCTTATTGGTTTCATGGTGTTCTGTACAATGGTGCAGTTTTAGAGTTGTCTCATGCTGAAAATAGATTTACTTAAAAGAGATCTTTTCTTTTGAATTTTGTGAACATCTCACAAATACATATAAAAGAGTGGTGTGTATTGATTTGTGTTCATCTCAAGCAAACAAAAACCCCAAATTCAGGACTAAAATTGCTGTGAGATTCTCTTGAGCAACTGGTTGTGGAAATGGTCAAATCCGTTTATAGTGGCAGAACAAGCTCAAATTCAAATACTCTGGAGTGTTGCAGAGCTTGAATAATGCATGTGCTGAAAATGCTGTCTGATGAGAGTTGATATACAGGAAACAAGTATTAGAATTGTATTGTTGTTCCCTTTAATGGAAGCACAACTTACACTGCAGAGAAAACACGGTCCCTGTGGCTTTGCACTGGTTTCATTAACTTGTTTGCTGTCTGCATTTGTTTTGTAGAAGTTTCCCATTACGTTACATTTTAGAGCCAGACATTTGCAAAAGGTAGAATTTTTCATCTGGGACAACCTGAGCAAGAAACCTACTGAAAGAATTTTAGTCTGAATGGAAACTTTTCCTGTGATTGCTGCTTGTTAGAGACCAGTTGCATCTTCAGGTTCCCTCTTCCCCTTTTCCCTGTTTTCTTAGTGCTGTGGGTAGTGGTAAAGTGATTGGAGAAAAATCCTATGTGATATTAAAATAGGAATTTAACTGGTTGTGGCACAAGCACAAATGCAGATCAGAACAAAAAAAAAAAAGAAACAAAAAAGACATGAAGGAATTAAAACTCTTGGTTTTCTCCATGTTTTGACAACGATTGCACACAAAGTATTCTCAAATCTTGAAATTTTGAACCGGGGCATGTTTTTTATCTTTTTCACTGTTATAACCTAATTATCATTCTGTTATTTGTTGTTTATGGAAAATGCTAACACACTATTGGAAGTCTAAAATAGACTTCTAGATCTTCAGCATTCCAGTGATAAACCAATCTATATATATTGCATCTATGTTTTCTTTTTTGCTGATCTTTTTCTGTTTGTTTTTTTAGTTTATTATGGTCTTGAAATACATATGAAATTCTTCTACTTACTCTGCTCGACTGTCTTAACAAGACTTTTCAGAGAGCGGCTGAAGATGTAACTGAAGTGAAAATTGCTGTGACCATTTTCAGGTTAGATCAGGTACTTTGTAACCTTAGTCATGACAGAGGTTAGGATGTCTAGGCTAACCAGTCTTGTGCTGGTTTCATGTCCAATTAGATAACTGCTTGCTAGACTTGCCTCAGAAGCCTGCCCTGACTTTACATAGTAACTTCCATAAGACAGGTCATGAATATGGTAAGTCACTTGGATTTGAGAAGAAGATAATGCAGTAGAATTTACAGGCTCAAAAGATAGGTTTTGTTACATGAGGTTTTTAACATGTATTTTCTAAATCACACAGTAAACATGATTTTGGCCATTTGGGATTGAAATTAATGAACTAATTATCTTCAGTCATTATGTGCAATGTGCTGGGGGTCCTCAAATGAGTTCAGATCCCTTTGAGTTCTTCACATATACAGGAGGACTAGTTTTCTCCAGCTCTTTAAAGAGGGAAGCCAGCTAGTTGGCTCTTAAGGAGATGATATCTGAGGTATGATCCATGAGTTTTTTCATGTCCCAGTTGTGATTGATGCTTCCAGTGCCCTTGCAAACAATTCAATTGGCCCAAGAAGCATAGTGACCTAACTGTACCATCTTGAAGGAGCTACATTTGCAAATAATCCCCTTAATTATGTTTTCTCTCTTAAAAAATAAAAAAAATACTGCTGGCATTCTGCTCTGTTGGCATTCTGTTAGTCTCTACTTACTGCATGAAGGTTGGACAAACTGACCTTGAAAGATTACTTTTAACTTGGTCATAATCACCTTTTCTAGCTGTTCCAAATGGTATCTTTTAAGCCAGTCAATAAGATAGCAGCTATTTTCATCCATTACATAGGAATTTGCATGGATGCACTGACACACACACTCCTACCCCCCTTTTTTGCTTTCCCCTCAGCATCCAATTAGCTTTAAACCACTGCTAATTAGTTCAGAGAAATTAGTTCAAGCCATCAGGTAACTTGACCCATTTGGAAGACCTGGCAAGTTTTGTAGTGTGGCAGCTTTGTCACTGTGTTAGAGTAGGAACTTTACACCAAGGCAGCTTTTGCAGATCTCACTATCCTGAGAACTCACTGAGCAAATTCAAAAATAAGAGGAAGTTTTTCAACACATGGAAAGTCCAGCCCTACATACTAATGAAAGTAATTTCCAAGGAAAAGCATACTGAGCAGCTGGGCTTTGAATTTTGGCAAGAATGCTCTGCAGTGAAATTCATAGTAGCTATACCTGCATCATGAAATCCTTTTGTTTCTATATTTAAATGGAATAAAATAGCTATAACTTCTATTGATTCTAGGTGTTTTTTTGGACAGCTTGAAATGCAATAATGGTTTCTGTGTAAGGTAATTTGTGTTTAGTGTACTGGTTTTGGGAAAAGTCAATGTGCTTTAATTGTAAAGGGAAAAAATGCTTTCACCAGCAACTGGTTTTGTCACTGCTGAGGTATGTTGAGTACCTTGATGTGAATTAATTCTAAAACTGGAGTAGTCAAAATTGCCTGGTAAAAGGAGCATATGGGGATGGGAATCATGCTTAAGGTTGATCTTCAGAAGAGATATGCTGAAGAAGAACTGGTTTGTTAATAACATTTTTTCACAGGCATTTTCATAAAAGTTATGGTCAGCATTTTAAAGTAGGTGTTATTGAGTTATTTTGTGCTTTACATATTTGCATACTTTTTCAAAAGTGAAACCCCAGAGAAGTCCTAGTTGTGGTGAAACTTCAATTATGTCTTTGTAGAAGAGATTTCAAATGAATTTTTAAAGGAACAGAATTCTTTTAGGGTAATATCTCTTTTTAAAAAGAGGAAAACCTATTTTCACCTTGTTTGTTTACATCAGTACTTATTCTCCTGTGTTCTCAGAAAAGATGATGACCCATTAGATAAAATATTCTCCTGCTTCAGGCCATGAATAAAGAGTATGAATTTAACTAAATTCAGCAATTTGCTAGGACACTAGATTTTCTTTTTTGGTTTTTTTTGAGGCACAGCTTTGACCCTTGAACAAAAATTTTAAAATTACTGTGCTTTTCTTCCTTTGTGCCAAACATCAGGATTTGTGCCTGTCTCACATGCACTCAGTTACATTAATTGTAGATTTGACTATGGGGTGTATATCCTCCAAAAGGAAGGGTGCAGGCCGTCACCTACTTCATCTACACCCTGATTTAAAGAAAGATAACAGTTGTTATTCTTTGGGAAGCACAAACTACTAGTGATAGTTGCCGTGACTGTCTGATGGTGTTTAGGCTGGACTAGCTAATGTCATGCCATCATTTCTGCATGTTGATTGTGCAGCAGTCAATATACACACATATAGGTACATGTGCTGCTGCAGTCTTCACCAGTGACCCCAAGAGGTGTAACATTTAACTGAACGTGGCCTCTGCCTTGAACTCTGTTCCTGGGGGCTGTGTGAAGCTGCCTCAGAGGAAAGCGCAAATGCATTAAAGGGGAGAGAGGTGAGCAGGGTCGCTGAACTGTGGCTCCCTTTCAGGGAGCTGCAGGTCCCTCCAGGGAAAGTGATGTCTAGAATATATCTTTAGTGATATTAAAAAGCACATGGAGCATGGCTTTTTATTACCCGCACATCTTTGCATTTCTATTCAAAATAACTTTACAGGCTGTGATACAGTAAATCTTCATGCTCGGTTATTTCAGAGTGTTCCTTGACGACTGAAAGGTATCACTTCAGGTTTCAGGACATATCTACTCAGCATTTTCTAAGTGTTGAATGGGCTTGTGTAGCCTCTGTGGGGCAGATGAGACTGCTTAGGTTATCATAGCAGTTCCTTCAAACTGGCATGAGTGGGAATGAGATTCAATTAAAGCACCAAGCGCTGAGTGTTTTTTATTGTTAGCTTGGAAATGAAACTGCTTTCTTCCCTAAAAAAACCACAACCATCAGCAGACAATGGGGAAAGCTGGTTTTGTAACTGAAAGATGTGGACCACTAAATGAACATCATGTACAAAAGCAGAGATTATTTAGCAAGGAGTCATTGTTATGTGTAATCTTGGACACTGTGCTTTCCCTACTTCAGAAACAGCAGGAATAGGATCTATTAAGCTATGTAAAAAAGGTTAAAAACCAGATCCTTTTACCTTACACATACTGTTTAGTGTCTCTTCAAAGTTAAACACTAGATGATTTTATTAGGTTTACTCAGTATCTATTTGAAAGTAGGGTGATAATAATATGTTTGTGTCCAAAGTGTCATACACACTGTCACTTTTGTACTTGGAGAGTGGGGTAGATTTTCCATGTTCCTTAGCCACTGCAGAAAACTAGTTCTGTGAAATTATTTCCTTTAGTATATTATTCTGTTATTAGTAGTGTTGAAGCTTACTGTCTTCACAGAATGAATGGAAAACCACTGATGGTAGGAAAATTGCCAGTCAAAGAGGAATGTGTAATCAGTCTCTGACTCAAAATTCCAAATACACCAGAAGAAAATATTTCCCTTTGTCAAATGTCTCGGTGAAGCATCAGTAGTGTAGACCACTGTAAATGTTGGGTAGACCCAGAGCTCAGAGATGAATTTTAGTGATGGTTCTTGTCAGAAGTGTGTAAGGCCAGGCTGAATGAAACATTGAGCAATCTGGTCTAGTGGGAGGTGTCCCTGCCCATGGCAGGGGGGTTGGAACTAGATGATCTTTAAGGTCCCTTCCAACCCAAATCATTCTATGATTCCAGTTAGCCTTTGGTGTTCATGCTTTCAGTTTCTCCTTTCCTTTTAACAGTGAAATTGCAGCTTAAACTAGCCAAGATACAGGCAAGAGACTGCAGCAGAATTCTGCATTTCTATGCAGAACCTGTATAAGCAAACAAACCTGCATAGTTACTAGGTTTGTCAGTTTGGACCTGTTAAATGAGTGAAGCATAAATCCTTGGCTTTATATTTTTACTTACATTTCTAGCCTTGCTTTTCTATAAGCAGCTAGTCATGTTTACAGTCATCACTATTTACTGCAGTAGGAGATTTTTCTTTAAGCTCTGGGTTTTCTAGCACTGTTGCCTTTAGGTTTTAGATTAAAATGCTCTCTCAACTGCAGCTTTGTTCTGGTACATGTTGTCCTCCACAGCAGCCACGTAGCAGGTAAAGGGCTAGTTGCAGTGTATTTAGAGAGCTGATCTGTTGCAACAAGGCAAAAGGAGAAAATACCTCATCCACTTTTCCTTGTTTTCATGCCCTTCCTTTTTTAGCTTTCCTCCCTGCTGCTGCTTCTCTCAGCCTGACCCCAGCCCAGAACTGAGAAGTATAGTTGTTGACTAAGTGTGGAACAAAGCAAGTACCAATCTGTTTGCTCTTAGAGAGTTTAATTTTTAAAAAGGAAAAGTCATTTTGAATTGACAGTTTTCATTTACCTTTGTATTTCCACTGCTGTTAAGAACCTTCGTGTTCTGTGGGGAAGGCAGCTAACAGGCTTAAGAGATTTGCCATGTTGTCAGTGCACATTTGGAAATGCATTTGTAACCATGTTGGCCCTAACAGAATAATGCATTACCTCTTACTTCTTGTCAGATGCTGTACTAAACTGTTATTTAACAGGCAGCTCTTTGAGGGACAGGGAGGTGTGCTGATGGGTGCTTTTTAAAGCAAATGCAATCTGAGAAAGTTCCAGTGATTGTTTGTTGTGCAGCTAAGAATTACTAGTCCTGTGTTGTGTAATTTGGCACATTTCTAATTTGAGTCTTTTTCCAATAAAACCTGAGAACTTGTTACTAGTAGCTAGGAAAACTCAGTTTGAATTATTGACTAAGAATTAATGAATCATTCATAGCCTCTGTCAAAATATTTTTTTGTTGCTTATATGCCATCCTCCCACCATATTTCTTCAAATTGGAGGAGAGGGTACTATTTAAAGGGATTTTGCATTAAGACAGCATCAAAATAACAAAAACTTGCATTAAAAGTTATTAAAACTGTGAACAAGGATTCAAATTGACTATCTAATTAGTTCTTGGAATTCACTGCTGGGTACTGTAAAAAAAAAATCTAAGGTGTAGTTAGAATATTAGATTATCAGCCTTATTGGACTCTATAATTTTGCAGCAATATATAATGAGAACTCAGGCTAACAATTAATTCAGTGATTCAGGTGGTAGAATTCTTGGGTAGCAGCCTGTTTTTCTACTATTTATTTTAAAAGGAAAATATCATGGCATTGAAAAAGTTAATTTTCTTGAAAATCCAGTGCCAATCCCAAACAAATATTGGGTAATTCATAAGGCAACAGAAAAGGAAGAAAAATACATCAATAAATGACTCAGATGAAGTAGAAGACTTGAATCTAAACATTATTCCCTGCTAAGAGAGAATTTTCCTTTTCTCACTTTTGTGAGGTGAATGCATAAAGCTCTATTGAAATAGAGCCTCCTGAAGCCCTCATTATTCTCTTTATGTTGAGCTTGTAGAATCCTATGTCTTGCTTTCCAGCCTGAAGGACTGTTTCTCAAGCATGTGTGTATGTCCACCAACAAGGTAGTGAGCATTCTATATATTTTACAATGCATATGAAGTTACTTCTATTGATTTCAAAGGCAAATCTGGTCATGGATAGTTTTACCTCTTCATATCCTTCTAATGTATTTTAAGCTAGATGATTTTTGAGGAAGGATGATAGAGCACATTTATACACAGCATGTACATATAATTAATCATATATTCAGGAGTTAATTCTCATTCAAGACTGGTTTATACTAAAGATGAACTGAATTGCCAAGTCTATTATTTCTTATTTGAGAAAAACTATAGAACGGTTCAGTTTGCTGTAATTACTTAAGAGAATAAGCCAGTGCTGAGACAATTTAAATTATCAGTTTGTATTAAGGATAATTTTAAATCCAAGTGACTTTCTCTGAGAGCTGTGGTTTAGGAAGAGTAGTAGAATTGTGATTTCAGAACATTTCAGTTCTTTTTAAGGCTTTTTATGGGAGGTTTTTTAATTTGGTGTTTCATATAAAAATTTTGTATATCCCAGGCCCAAAATAATGCTTAATGGTTGCCTTAATTAAGGCAGAAAATGTATATTCAAATAAATTATCAGATTCTGTACAGAATATATTTGTATTTCTACCCAAAAGAGGGTAGAAGATCACTTTGTAACGGATCCCTTCAAATTCTTGGCCCTACTTTTAGCACACTTGTTTTATGTTATAGGAGTCATACCGAAATACTTTTTTAAGAGATGAAAGAAGAGTGCTGCATATAATTAAGACATGCCATAATATTTTATTTTACCTGTTGAACTGCCTTGTACTTATGCAATTTATCCTGATTAAATCAGTTAAGGCATTCCCATTGCATTAGTAAAATATTCACATGGGCAACTCGTAAGTAAATAGGACAGACATCCAAAACAAAGAAGAGAAGAAAAACTTTAGCAACTAATTGAACTGAGGGTTTGTTCTAAAAATACAAAATCAGCTGGAAATTCACCAGGTGCAAACAGGTTTGTGAGAGATGTAGAAGCAAATTATGATGCTGATGTTGTGCATTTGTAATTGCACCTTGTTAGAATGCAGTTCTCCAGTACTATCTGTGTGAAATTGTTTAGCCCTGTCTTCCATGAGTGGTCAGTTGAGGTCTAAAATTATTCTTCTTCCCTACCCCATATTCTTTGCTCAGCTATGAAAGAGAAAGAGAAGATGAGCAGTAACATCCCACTGCATCTGTCAAATGCATAGCAAGCTGGTCCCACTCCAGGAGACCATAAAAGCCTCCTGCATATGGTGCTTTCTGACAGTAAAAATTGTGAATGTAATTAAAAAATCATAGAGTACAAGAGCACCTTTCTCTTAACATTACCCAGCTCTGACAGATGAAGCTAAGATGCTTATAATAATAAAGCCCTATAATTCATGAAATGCAAATATATAGCAATACAGGTTTTTTGCTGATGGAGCTAGTTACTGTTCTTGCTATCTGTGGCTCTCTCTTGAAGTAATTTATTATTTGAGCTGACACCAGTCTTGGAACCAATAGAATGAGCTGTTGACCATGCTATTGCACTACTAGCTTTTGATGGCCTTCTTTCGAGTAAAGTCTGTTCTTAATGATGTGCTTTTATAACCTGTTATTGATTAAGCAATCTAAATCCCATTTCAGCCCACAGAGATGCATCACAGAAAACCAAAAGAAAATGTCAAGCAATTTTTAAACACATTCAGTCTGGAAAACAAGTTGTCTGTTAGAATAGATGTATTTCAGTCCTTTATGGAGCCAGAATTTTAGATGAGGACACATTTTAAAATCTTTAAATCTGTATCAAGCTTGATGGAAAAAGCACACGATCTTTTTTCTTAGTTTAAAATAAGTATAATTCATGGTTGTAGGTGGAGTTATATCAAAATAACCTTCATGGACAGAAAAGCTTGTTTGTTAGTCTGTAATTTCTTTTGTGACAAGATTTTCATCAGACTCCAGAATGCTAAGTTTCCTTTAAGAAAGGCACTTTAAAGTATTTTCTTAAGACTGTTTGGTCTGCCCAGCAAAGGTATCCTTTCAAAGTATGGTGCTGGAATTAACATTCAACTTTTTTAGGCTTATTCTGGGTGTTTTGATGCCTGTTTAGTTGTTAGCCTTTGCTATTTATTTGCATACTGCACGTTAGGAAATCTCTGAGGAGTGAGCAGATGTAGTTGATGTATTTGCTGTCTGAAACCCCATGGTTTCAGAAGACATTTTTCAAAACCCAGGAATGAGGAGATTGTTCCTGTCTACCATTAGTAATTTTGAGAAGTTTTCTTCCACTTGCAGCTTTGCTAGTTTATTAGTGAATACATTTTATAACCAGTTACTGCTGTTAGTATACCTGACTCATACCGTTATATCTTAGCATGTTAGATGATCTGTGGATGCCCTGCTACCCTGTAAAGAGGTAACTAGTGCATAGCCAAAGACTGTAGCAAAGCTGAGAGGTGTTAAGGATATTTCCCACTGATCTTTATAAATCTTTCACAATCTAACTTCTTATTCTTGCTTTGAGGAAGCAAAAGAGAACAATTCCTAAACAGCTCACATTAGAATGAGCCTCCTGTACAGACAACTGACAGAAAATTGTTATGATGATGCTGTTACAGTTTTCTTGTGCAAATTTGTAAAGAGCCATAAAGGAAATAGAAGAAGGTAGTAAAAAGTGCCTTTCAGGCACTCCTGTGGACTTACAAATCTTTAACTCACAATTAAACTGCTTTGAGACTGTTTATAATGTATACACCTTCACCTTCTGATGATTTGCAGTTGTTTTTGAAATTCAGAAAGCAAACCATATTTCTCGAGCCAATTGTTTCAACAATCAAATTCAAGGTTTTGTATTGCCATTTATTTTACACTTGTCAGATTGTTAGGAAAAGTACATTTGTATGCTTGCTTTTTCCTGTGGTAATTCTGAATCTCATTAAGATTCATCTGTCTCCACCATATAAACTTTGAGCTCAGCTCTTTCTGTTAGCTGTGCAAGGACTAAGAATACAGACACAGAGGTGAAAGGTCTGAAATAGAGTATGTACACCCACCCTACCCTCTTCTAGAAGAAAACTGGGAAAGGACAAATACAGAAAATATTCTTAAAGCTGAGTATGGATATTATGGCCTCGAAATGCTCTAATACTGATGCTCACTGATGTAAGGATCAAAGAGGTCATAAAGGAGGTGAAGGAAGGTCACAAAGGTGACAATATCATTCAGTTCTAAAGAAAAATGAGGAATTTTCAAGTAAAGAATTTGCTTTATAATGCTGAAAATAATCATAATATAAAACTATTTTCCTAGCCCTAACTGAACTTTAAGTTTGAATAAAAAGTATTGTAAGCATTTGCTTTTCAAATATGAAATCAATTCTTGATTTCCTGACAAAATTTTTTAAACTTTGTTCTGAAAGATACATATGTGATTGATCTTTAGTAAATCAAACAAAAATGCTTGTAGTACCAACTTTGAATTTAGTTTTTTGAGCTTTTTTACAAAACTTTTAAACTTCTTTTAAAATGTGGATATCTCCAGCTACGAGTATATTATACTTACATGGTGTAAATGAGATTTAATTATTATATAAATTTCATCCTAATGTTGCTCTGTAAGCCAGCATGGCCTTTATAGATCACCATTATTCTCTTATTTAGCAACGATGAGCTTTCTAGTTATCTAAAAATACATCAAGCAGATATTTCTGCAATGTAACAGGACATTGCCTCATTTCATTCAGGAAAGCTTGCATAATTTTATGAGTTGAAGGTCTGGCCTTACGGGACTGATGTACTGCTATCTGCTGTAATGTTTTCTATACTACAAACAAACCCAGTTTTTATTTTGAATTTTACTTGAGCAGGTAATCTAAGTGTGTGAGCTTCACTTTTGCCTTCATTCCTGTTAGACAGTTTATGTAACTGCTACCTTATGTGAGCCTGGTTCCTACTTTTTTCCTTCTATTACGTTCTGTGCTGTAGTGCCAAGGTGTCAGGTAGTATGAAAATTATTGCTGTGACATTAAGTTAGGAACCATGAGTAGTCTTGCAAGGATGAAGTATAAATTTAAAAAGAGGTTTGTCTTCTAAAAACTTCATAAGCATTGTAGGTATTACTTTTTGAGTTTTATTAGTGGGAGGTGTCCCTGCCTATGGCAGGGGGCTTGGGACTCGATGATCTTTAAGGGCCCTTCCAACCCCAACTATTCTATTCTTCTATGATTTGTAGATGTGAGAAAAAAGGCTATTATGGAGTCAAAACCATCTTTTAAAATTACTCTCAGATAATGAAAGACAAGTTTATGGTGGCAAAAAATGTTGCTACTTTCAAATTTGGTATTGTTAAGACCTAAAGTATGCTGATCAAAGATTATTTTGTATAATTTTATAATAAAAAGAGACACCTGTAAGTAGCATACTAATGGAAAGCTGCAATTAGATAATCAATATTCTGCAGATCCAAAAATTGGATTTTAACTCTTATGCTAATTTTGTTTCATAGAGGCTTAAAACTGCAAAATTACTTTTTCATCTTTTCCTAATTGGTAGTGTTTAGACTTTATGCCTTCCTGATTTTCAGAAGTAAGAGCTGCTGGCCACTGAGATGCAGGATCACTGAGACTTACCCTGAACTTGCCCTTCAAGCTCTGGCTTAGTTATCTGGTTTCCTTACTGGGCACTTGCAGAGTATGTGGAATGGTCAAAATCCATGGCAATGGCTGCTGTATGTAGACCTAGACACAGCATCAGGCATCAGTGGCAGTGAGGTATGTCTCTTCTGTGGAAATACCAAAATTTCATTTTGATTTACCCCAAAACTGCTACTGTTCAAAAGGCAGAATTAAAATCAATAATTCTAAGCATATTATTTTTTGGAAATCCTCCAGAGGACATTGAACCCACCTTGAATGAGCAGATCAGCAAGGTTACCATTCAGAGCTGTGAATTATTTTCAGCAGGTTTTAATTTCTCTGAATGCTTGGAAACTATGAATAAAATAATTATTTAGAGTTTCAGAGCAAGCAGTTTCATATGAATATAACTGTTACACTTATAATAATGTATTTCTACTAGCTCTTTCACATCTGAAGGGTCATCATGCATACAAATATTTCAGAATAAATTTACTGTACTTACAAATGTAGCTCTCTTAAAATTCAGACTCTCTAAACACAAGTAGCTGTCTATTCCAAACAAATTTGCAATGCTTCATTTATATTTTTATCTCAATCTATGTGATAATGTCATGAACCATATTCAGAGACCATGAGCCAGTCTTCTCCTGTATGTATTACATGTATTGCAAATGAAATGCCAAGTGGTTCCCAGTTTGAGGTCACTGTTGTGTGTATAAATCTGCTCCAGCCAAGAAAACATTGCATCTTCTTAGAGACAAAAATCCTGCCTGTATTTATTATGCTGTTTAACTCTTTTTCCAAGTCTCTTATAACTCTATAGGAAACTGTACAGACCACTTGATACATGGATCAAACTCCTTTGCACTGCAACTGCTGGTTTTCTGGTTGTAACAGAGGGATTGCTGTCAGAAATTTTTTTGTGGTACTTAGGAAATCCCAGGAAATGAAAACTTTATTTTCAAAATGAGGTTTTAT
>VZTY01026145.1:0-20929 GCA_013400935.1 Turnix velox
ACCATTCTATGATTCTGTTTTCCCTCACCCATCTGCTCCCTACCCACTCCAGCGAATACCAGCCTGTACTTTCCTTGCACTTGGGTAGTATGAGGGCATTCCTGCCCTCTCTTGCTTTGCCAAGAGGAGTGTGAATGGCCTGCTGAACCCTCCCCCCACTCCCGCCCCCCGCTGCTGCTTTGACTCCTCTTGTTTTAACTCCAGTGGGGAGTGAAGTCTGGGATCTGCTCTGCCTCTCCTGTTGCTCTGGAGTTTTATTTTTAGCCTGGCATTAAAAGCAAGAGGCAGGAATCTTCAGGTTCAGGAGTGAAAAGCTGCCTCACTGAGGCTCACAAAGGATGTAAATCCTCTCATTCTTAATACATTTTAACTATATTTTTATGTGGTGAAGCCGACACTCTAATGCCTGAGAAAGAGGACTGAAATTCTCTGCAGGAATCATAGAATCACAGGGTTGGAAGGGCCCTTTCAAGGACATCCACTGCCACCCATTGCAGTAACAGGGACATCCTGTACTAGATCAGGCTGCTCAGAGCCACAGCAAGCCTGGCCTTGGACATCTCCATGCTTGATGGGGCTTCCACCCTTCTGGGCAACCTGGGCCAGTGTCTCACCACACTCATGGGGAAGATGTCTCATCTATTCCTGCCCTCCTCTCATTTCAAATCATTGCCCCTTCTCCTGTGGCTCCATGCCCTGAAAAACAATCTCTCCTCAGCTTGTGGTAGCTCCTTCAGGAACTGTGAGGCTGCTATGAGGGCTTCAAAGAATCATAGAATAGCTTGGGTTGGAAGGGACCTTCAAGATCATCTAGTTCCAACCCCCCTGCCATGGGCAGGGACACCTCCCACTAGACCAGGTTGCTCAATGCTTCATCTAGCCTGGCCTTAAACACCTCCAGGGAGAGGGCAGCACTTCCAGAGAGAGTGCAGGAAGCTTCATGAAGGCTTTGTGGAGCCTCCTCTTCTCCAGGAGATATGGACAACATATCTCACACCCAGCCTAGCCCTGGCCAGCATCACCCCCATCCATTGGTGGGCACTGACTTGACAATGCTAGCACCAGAGCTGCTTGGGCTGTGCATTTCCAGGGATGTTCCAGGAACCCATTCCTTCCCTGGAGCTATGTGGGGTGGGCAGGACCATGTTGCCCACTCCTGCCCAGGCAGAGAGGCTTGTGGAGAGAGCCATTTCTCCCCCGTGACCATGCCCAGGCGGCCACAATGAGCTCTTTGAACTGGGGCAGCTGGCGGCACGCTGGCAGCAAGGCTGGGAGGAGAAATTTGCAGCTGGGGGAAAAAAAAAAGCAAATTCATTTTCAGGAGCTTTAGGGGAAGGAGTTGCCAATTTCCAAACAAAACTGCCGTTTCTCTGCAAAGGCTGACAGTTGCCTGGGAGTTGGAGGGAGGGAGAGAAGGAAGGAGGGGAGAGGAGAGGCTGCAGCTTTCAGCTTCCAATACTTCTTAACGCTTTCCTGCACCTCTCCAGGGCACCTGGCATGGACTGAGGGGCATTTTGCATCCCTCAAACCCCACAGACATGGGGCTTATCCTCCCTGGGATGTTTGTGCGTGTCCGGAGAAGGGGAGGTGAGATAGAATCATAGAATAGTTTGGGTTGGAAGGGACCTTAACAATCAAGTACCAACCCCCCGCCATAGCAGGGACACCTCCCACTAGATCAGCCTGCTCAGTGCCTTGTCCAGCCTGGCCTTAAACTCCTCCAGAAAGAGGGCACCCACAACCTCTCTGGGCAACCTGTTCCAGTGTTTCACTATCCTCACTGTAAAGAATTTCTTTCTTCTATACATCCTGAATCTCCCCTCGTCCAATTTGCATCCATTATTTCTAACCCTTCCATCACATATCCTATTAAAATGTTCTACCCCTGCCTTTCTGTAGGCGCCCTTCCCTTTTCCTGTCCCTTCCCCTTCCCACCACTTCCTTCCCTTCTGGGCTTTGGGAAGAGATGATGCTCCTCATGGCTTCAAAGTCTCTCTGCCCATGGCCATGGTGCCACCTCCCCAGGCTCTGGTGGCTCTCTACCAGCCACCACTATCACCAACTCACACCATCCTTTTGCAGCAAGCCATGGGTTTCTCCTCCCACCTTCTCAGCCCCAAGCCTGAGTTACAAAAGGGTGGTTTATCCCAAAATAAGGAGGAGCGGAAGTGAAGAGCAAAGCGTGGCCCAGCACGAGCAGCAGAACCCACAGAGCTCTTGGCAACAGCGGGGTCTCCTCCCCTCCCTAATTAGAGGCTGTTTCCATGTCATCCAACAAGGGGCTGGGAGCAGATGCAGCATTTACAGAGAGAATATTCCAGCCACGCTCTCCAGTACAGCTGGAAGAGGAGGGTATGTGTGTGTGGGGGAAATACAGGGCTATTCTTCTGCCTGCAGCTGGCTGGCTCTGCAGCAAGCACTGTGGGGTGGAAGAGTGGGTCCTGCCAGCTACTGAATCCTCCTGCCATCCTCATCCTGTGGGTCAAAGCTGCCACAGCATCCTCTCCCCAGACAGAATCACAGAATGTCAGGGATTGGAAGGGACATCAAGAGATCATCTAGTCTCCACCCTCTGTCGGAGCAGGAACAACCAGACCAGGTCACACAGGAAGGCATCCAGGTGGGAAGTGAATGTCTCCAGACAAGGAGACCCCACACCCTCTCTGGGCAGTCTGTGCCACTCATCTCTGACCCTCACTGTGAAAAAGTTTTTTCTCCTCTTCCTGTGGAAACTCCAGTGTTCCATCTTGAACCCATTACCCCTTGTCCTATCATTAGATGTCACTGTGAAGAGTCTGGAGCCATCCTCCTGACACTCACCCTTTACATATTTATGAACATGAGCATGGTCACCCCTCAGTCTCTTCCAAGCTAAAGAGACCCAGTTCCCTCAGCCTTTCCTCAGAAGAGAGATGCTCCAATCCAGCCCAAAGCCAAGGAATACATGCATGACAATCCCCCAAAAGCCTCTGTGCCACAGCAGGAGCCAGAAACCATCCCAGGAAACCTACCTCCACCTCAACATCATCATGGAGCTTCTTGCAGGTGGCTGCAAATGTCTCTGATGTCCCAAATTCAAAGTACCACAGCTTGTTCTTCATCCTGGGGCACACAGCAGTGTCAGCATCCCATTCAGGACCATCATCCACATCTCACTGGGAGGAAGTCTGCAGTGGGATGGGCTGCCAGAACCTTTCTGGAGCTGTTTCAGTGGGAGTGTGAGCCATCAATGGGGACATGATCCATCCATAGGGAGGGACTAAGGGCAGCACAGCCCCAGAGAGCTGTGCTGTGGGACAGGGACTGACTCAGGTGGACCTGGCACTAACAGCCTGCAGAGGAGAAGGATGCAGTGGTCCCTCAGCATGGCAAGGTGTGCCTCCACTAGCTCACAGCATGAGCTATTGTTTCTGAAAGGGGCTGCCAGAGCCTGGGTACCCCACAGAGGAGTACCTCACCTCAGCACCCTGCTAGACAGCCCCTGACAACTGCTCATCCCCTGTACCCATGCTGAGCTGGGCTTTGAGGGGGAGCTATGAGCTGAGGGGAACCAAGTTTCAAAGAAGCCTTTCCTCAGAAGGGAGATGCTCCAATCCCTTCATCATCTCTGTGTCTCTGTGCTGATCTCTCCAGCAGTTCCCTGTCCTTCAACTTCCCTTCCAGCAGGGATTTCTGAAGATGAGGAGAGGGGCGCCAAGCCAGCTGCCATCAGGCTATCTCCATGCACCCTGAGCAGAGCAGGAGTGAGTTGCAACCTGCTGCCTGCCCTGCCCTCACTGCCTGCCCTGCTCTTGGAATTCACTGCCAATTATAAAGCAGATACTCTTGGCCCTGGGTTGCAGGGCCAAGTTCCAGCAGCTACTCTGCATCACAGAGCCTAAAGGATCACCCCAGAGACTCTCTGTGCCTGGCTCCTTACCCCCAGCCATGACTGGCATGTCCCCTGAGCTTGGCCAAACATGGTGCTATCGCATCGTGGTGCTGCCAGTCCCATGGGGAGAGCAGTGAAGGCTCAGGCACATCTCCTTGGTGCAATGTTCCCCCTTACCTGCTGTTGAATTTCTCAGGGTGCTTTTCTCGCATGAGGTGGAAGCGGTGGGCGATGGAGGCATCCTGTGGGAAGAGGGAGGCAGAGATTTGGGGTGGTGCAGCAGGGAAGTGGAACACCCCTCTGTCCCCATGCAGGGATAAGGGGACTTCAGTCTTTGTCCTCACAATCCACCCTGGTGACACAGCAGAGCAACAAAGACACCCTCAGCCAAGCTGCTTGCAAAGCATTGAACAGCTCATTAAGAGAGACATAATTAGTGTACCTGGCCTCCTTCCCTCCACTCTGTGTGGAGGTGCTGGTGAGGAATTGAGGGTGACAAGGAGTGAGGAAGGACTATCAGCAAGGTTCCAGGGACACTCTGGGATCTGCATCTTGACAGGGTGGCTGGCTGATCATAGAATCATAGAACGGTTTGGGTTGGAAGGGACGTTCAAGATCATCTAGCTCCAACTCCCCTGCCATGGGCAGGGACACCTCCCACTAGACCTGGTTGCTCAGTGCCTCATCCAGCCTGGTCTTAATCACTTCCAGGGGGATGGATCTCCAGGGGGGGAGATCTTCTGAAACTCATCAAAATCTCTAATGCTCAGGGCATGGAGAGTTGAAGCTGTCACTTAAATTTAGCAACTTTCACTTCTTGAGCTACTCAAGACCCCATCCAAGAGGTGAGGCACTCACATTGAGCTTTTGATGTTCTCAGAATAAAACCAACCAAGGTTAACTGTGAAAGACAATGTTCTCAGAGCAGAAGAAGGCAGAAGGTTTAGAATGGACAACACAAACACATCGCAGACTTCAATGCTGCACAAATCAGCTGCAAAATGAATCTTAGTTCTCACAGTTGGAACTGGCCTGCATTTCTCCAGATTTCCACTTGTCTCACTGAGAAGCTGTCACTAAATGCCACCTTCTGTGACACCCCCTGAGCTGATGTGAAAGCAGAAGCATCCCCCAGCACTGTGACAAGCATGATCTCCTTTGGGTACACCTCTCAGGCACCCATGGCCCAGGACAAAAATGACCTCGGAAGAAAAAGACTTTCCACTCTGCAACCCCAAAAAAGTCTTGCTGATCCTAGGATTGACCCCCAGCACCGGGTAAAGCCCCCATCACATGGACCTGCCATCCTCCCTATGCTCCCAGACTTCCCTGGGTTGTGAAAACACAGGGCAATGCAGGTCCAAACACCAAATTGGGGATTTGCCCACAGATGTCATCTCAGCAAAAGCTTTATGTGGGGTGTCCAGCAGACCTCAACCCATTCCTGGGATCCCAGACTTCTCTGAACCTCATTTTAGCTCCTAGAACACTTGCACTTGTAACATTCGTAGAGCTGGAAGAGATTCCATGCCTGCTCATGCATTTAAGGGCTGCCATTACAAATGAGAATAAAACCAGAAGAACACAGAAAGGTGGAGGGAGGTTGGAGAGAACAGGAGCAAGGAAGCACAGGCAGGCAGAGTCCCTGGTTTGGGTGTCTCAAGCTCTTGGAAAAGCTTTTGTGGTCTCTGAAGAACATCACCAGGAACCAGCTCCTGCTCCTCATGGCTGGCTTGGAGCAAGGCTGAGGATGAGCCTAGGAGGAACCAGGGAGGGTGCTGGCACCCACCAGGCTGACTTCACAGCTGCCAAGGCATTTCCCACCAGCTGGGAAATGGCCCTGGGAACCTACTGATACAGTCTGGTTTGAGGCTGTGGCTGTCTTGGGGGTGACAGCTCCCATGCTCTGCTGGCTTCTGGAGATCTTCCCTCCACTTTGCCATTGCTGAGTGTCTCTGGTGGGCATGGCAAAGTCTGGGTCCCAATTACTACCCCTGCTCTGTGCCCCAGTCTCCAGCTAAACTATGTGTGGGGTGCTCTGGGCTTCCCTCCAGACGCTGAGATACTCACCACCCCAATGGAGAAGTAGTTGTTGATGATGGTGGAAGGGACAGGGTCTCCGTTGGTCTCCTTGTCACTGGGAATGACATCTATTTGCCAGCGGTCCAGCATCACCTCCGTGCTGTGCTCAATGTCTTTCAGGACCTTCATCAGGTTGCCTCCTTCATAGCCTGGAAGGGGAAGAAGGTGGAAGCTTTGAGGAGGGTGATGGGGGAGGAAAGGGAGTGCAGCCATGTCCTGCAGAGCTGGAGGCAACTGGGTACCAAACACCCAGGGTAGCTTGGGGCTGCTGCGGTGGCACCAGTGCTAAGCCTGCCCTCACAGAATCACAGAGTATCAGGGATTGGAAGGGACCTCGAGAGATCATCTAGTCCCAAACCCCTGCCAGAGCAGAAACACCTAGACCAGGTCACACAGGAAGGCGTCCAGGTGGGTTTTGAATGTCTCCAGAGAAGGAGATCCCACAGCCTCTCTGGGCAGCAGCAGAAATTTTGGCATGGTTCTCCCAGATAGAGTCATAGAATAGAATCATAGAATAGTTTGGGTTGGAAGGGACCTTAAAGATCATCTAGTTCCATCCCCCCTGCCATGGGCAGGGACACCTCCCACTAGATCAGGTTGGGAAAGGTTGTTTGGCTTGATGGGGGGGTGTTAGAAAGTAGTAGTCACTTTTCTTAGAAAGGGTTATAGGCACCCTTAGGAGGCACCAGGGCTGAGATACATCCCTACAAGCCTGGATAGTACCCACACAGCCTCACTGGATGGTCTCTGTGGGCTGACCAACCCTCCCCCCTCGCACCTTCCCTTACCTCCCCCAGCCTTACCTCCTCCCCAGCGCAGACAGCGGGCCAGGTCATTGCCTGTCCCCAGTGGAAGGATGGCCACTGGTGGGTGCTTCACCAAGTTCACCTTGTCTGCAAGTCAAGGGGAAAGAAAGGTTTGGGGCTGAAACCTCTGCAGGTCCCCCCCTCTCAGCTGACATGGCAGGGCAAGGGAAGCCAGGGGGCTGATGCTCTTGTCTCTGCTCTCACAGTGGGGATACTGGGATACTGGGAAGTGATCAGGGACTGTGGAGGATGTGGGCAGTCAATGTTGTGGAGGATTTCCTGTCTCACCTATGCTGTCTAGGATCCAGCCCACTGTGCCATCCCCTCCACAGGCCAGGACACGGAAATCTGGGGTGTCCCGAAAGAAGTTCAGCCTGGAGAAAGCCAGGAGAAACAAAGAGGTGATAGTGTAGGGGAGCGGGGACCAGTGGGAGTGGGAAGAGGATTGACCTCAGCATCTCCGTACCCCGGCATGGGCCCACCATGGTCCAGGTTGTAGACTTGGCGTGGGTTGAGCAGGTAGTGGAATTTCCGGAGGACCCTAGGGAAAGAGGAGAGAGGGAGGGAAGCTCTGGAGGAGGGAGGGATGCTGCGAAGGCGATGTGGAGCAGCCAGAGACAAGCATCTCCCAACTCCAAGGGAATACTCTCCCCTGAGCAGGACTCTACCCACCGTTCCCCTTGCCTTCCTCCACTCTTGGGGTTCACAAGCACCAGGAGGGGGTGCGTCCCGGGCCGGGGATTGATCTGTAGGGCAGAAAGGGTGGCTGTGAATGTCTGCCCACTGTGAGGCACAAAGCACACCCAGAACGAAGCTTCTCAGCAGCATGGCAGACTACCTGCAGACCTTGCCCTTCCACCGTGGTGGAGTTGAACTTGAAGCCTTGGCTGTCATCAGGGATGGTGCAAGCAGGGGAGTCGCTCTCGGATCTCCTGCAGTGGGACTGCCTGTCCTTTTGGGGAACAGAGGGGGGATGAACACACCAGGCCTGAGAAGGCAGGGGGGTAGTGATTTCACAGAATCACAGAACATCAGGGATTGGAAGGGACCTCAAGAGATCATCTAGTCCAACCCCCCTGCCAGAGCAAGAACACTTAGACCAGGTCACACAGAAACTCATCCAGATGGGTTTTGAACCTCCTCTCCTGGGCAGGAGCTGCAGGAGAAGGGTTCTCTGCAAAGGCACCCAGTGAAAAGAGGAAACTGAGGTGGGACCTCTTTAATGTTGATAAATATGTAAAGGGTGAGTGTCAGGAGGATGGAGCCAGGCTCTTCTCAGTAACCTCCAATGATAGGACAAAGGGAAATGGAGAAGGAGACTCCACACCCTCTCTGTGCAGTCTGTTTCAGTGTTCTGTTACCCCCACTGTTAAAAGCTTTTTCTTAAATTTCTCTGGAACCTTCTAAGTTCCAGCTTGTACCCATTTCCCTGGGCAAAGCTTAGTGGTCCAAAACGTGGGATGATGTGCAGATGAAAGCAATGGAGAAGTGGCACAGCCCAGAGAGGTGCTAAGAGCCAGGCAGGATGAGCAGGAAAGCCCTGCCAGGACCAGAGGATGAAGGCAGAAGGGGTGTAAAACCTTAGGGGCATCACTTTGCAGGGACAGTATGGCCATGTGGTGAGATGGGCTCCTGTGACTGAGAAGGAGAGGATCCCATGACCGCCAAGCCCCCATCCCCATCCTCCCAGGGCTGCTGTAGGGAAGAGCTGAGCTGGATCAGGGCTGACACCATGGGGGGACAGGGTCTTACAGTCAAAGCCACCAGTGCAAACCCAGCACAGGCTGACTAAGAACCCAGCCTCCCCTCTAGATGCCTTGGAGAGGGCCATGGGCAGAGATGTGTTTGTGAGGAACTCATACTGGTACTGGTACTGGTACTGGCTGGAGGAGTGTCCTCCCACAGCTCCTCACCAACCCTGGGGACAGAAACCCCCTCCTGGAGCTCACATTGGCCCTTGACTGGGCTCTGCAACCCCCAGACCTGCCCCAGGTATCCTGGACAGGTGTGATCCAGCACTGACCTCCATCACCTGCATCCTCAGCTGTGGGGAGCGGAAGCCAGTACAGGTCCCCTCCTCTTTGGAGAGGAGATTTCACAGTAGCTCTGGGGGGCCAGCATGGCCTTTTACATGGACATGCCTGGAGGTATGTGTCTGAAGGTTAGGGCTTAACCTTCCTTTTCCTTGATCTTTTTTTCCCCTCCTGTTTATCCCTAATTTCTCCATTTTGGAAGGACTAATGTCTCTCCAGTTAGAGAAACTTGTGGGTAATTTACTGTTTGTATGGAAGTTTGCATGGAGTTTGCTCTTCTGCTTCCTGACTGCCCTCTAAATGCCCTGGAGAGAGCATGAGGGCTTGAGGGGGCACTTACCAGGACGATGGGGCAGATGTAGGAAGGCAGCAAAATGTGGTCCCTCAGCAAGCCCCCATCGCACTCTGGCTTCACGTGGGAGGCACATTTGTTGTGGAGCTGGAGGCGATGAAGGAAGGGAGGTTGGGGAAGGGACACGGAGAAGTCAGAGTTTCTCCTCCCCTGGGGCTGGATGCACCCCGGGCTCCCCTTGCCACTCACTTACCGTGACCTGGCACCAGACACAGTGCAGTCCTGTGATGCCCTGGTAGCACTTGATGCTCTTGTGGCATCGGTCACACTTTACGGGGGAATTGCCCTCGATCCAGGTGTGCTGCATCACCTGCCAGGCAGGGAGAGGGGGGAAACACTGAGGGTGCAGCAAACCCTGACCCCCCAGCATCTCCTGCCCACTGTGATTTCAGAGAGTGCTCCATGGGGCAGGGACACTGGCTGATCCAAACCAGCCTGACTTCTCTCTCTGCTGCTCTGTGCAACACATTGTGGCCACCTGTCCCCCACCCCGGAGCTGTGGCAACCTCTGGGGCCACAGAGAGTCCCCAAGGGCTGGGGACAGGGGAAACCCTGACACGATCTGGATGCTGGGAATGCTCTCCAGCTGCTATCCAGGAGTTGAGGGGCAAATCCTCAGGGGAAAAAGTCATGGGGGACCAGGGCAGGAGATGGGGGGGCAGCTGCTGCTGGCAGTGCTGCCTCCAGGAGGACTCTGCAGGTCATCCACCAGCTCAGAAATGTGCCAGTTGCCTACTCACACTGGTGTTTCTCATGGATTTCACATAAGTGCTGATGCAGGAGGCGATATCTTTGGACACACACCTCTCATGGACAGTGTACTTGCAGACTGGTGGGAGAGAATCATAGAACGGTTTGGGTTGGAAGGGACCTTAAAGATCATCTAGTTTCAACCCCCCTGCCATGAACAGGAACACCTCCCTGTGTTCAGGCTGCTCAATGCCTCATCCAGCCTGGCCTTAAACACCTCCAGGGAGAGGACATCCACAGCCTCTCTAGGCAACCTCTTCTTGTGTCTCACCACCCTCAAAGGAAAGAATTTCTTTCTTGTCTCCAGCCTGAACCTCCCCTCTTCCAATATGCATCCATTATTCCTAGTCCTGCCATCACATATCCTACTAAAAAGTCTTACCCCTGCCTTTCTGTAGCTCCCTTCAGGTATTGATAAGCTACTGTGACGTCCTCCCTGAGCCTTCTCTTCTCCAGGCTCAACAACCCCAACTCCTTCAGCCTGTCTTCAGAAGGGAGGTACCCTCCTCTGGACCTGCTCCAACAGCTCAATATCCTTGCTATGTTGAGGGCTCCAGAACTGGACAAAGTAACTCTAGTTGGGGTATCACCAGAGCCAAGTAGAGGGGCAAAATCCCCTCCCTTGACCTGATGGCCACACTTCTCTTGGTGCAGCCCAGGAAGCTGATGAGCATCATCCCCCCACCAGCCAGCACAGGCACTGCATCCTCCCCACTCACTCGAGGCACCCACACTGACCGGGACCAGTACCCCCTCCCTGGAGTGCTGGGATGGGGTGGCAGCTTGAGGGCTTGGGGATGTAATGGTCCCAAATAGGGTCAGGACTCACAGGAGCAGCAGAGACCCTGCTTGCGGACCCCAAGCAGCATGGTGCGGCAGAAGTTGCAGTAGGCAGGTTTCTTGAAGTGCTTCAGCCTCCAGGCATGCTGCCCATTATCCTTCACGTTCTGCAGGGCAGGAGAGCAAAGGGCCACAGGTAGTCACACCCTTGCCAAGGGTTCTAAGCCCCCCATTTTTGTCAGCTTTTCATCCCATAAAAGTCTTTAATGTGTCCAAGGAAATTCACTTCCAGCAGGACCAAAGGCTCCCCCTGTTTCCCTTCTCCCTGGTGATCCCCTGAGCATTCCTGCCACCATGTCCTTCTGTGTTCCAGGCACCAAACTCTGGCTGCCCATGGTCCCACAATACAGCCTGGCTGTGGGGATGCTCTGCCAGAGGCCAACAGGAAGGAGGTGACCTCCACATCTGGAGCCAGGCCACTGCCATCACAGGGTGACAAAAGCCTCTTGCATCTGGGTCCAAAGAATCATAGAACAGTTTGGGTTGGAAGGGGCCTTCAACATCATCTAGTTCCAACCCCCCTGCCATGCGCAGGAACACCTCCCACTAGATCAGGCTGCTCAGTGCCTCATACAGCCAGGACTTTCCATGCTTTCTTGAATTTTCCTGCCATAAAACCTTCTCTCCACCTCTCCATGGGAAGCAAACACCAGGGGAGAAAACCCCCAGATTTTCCCTGCAAGGTATCATCTGATGGCCAGGAAGGACCTCAACAAAATGAAGCCCAAAGGACAAAAAACCCAATGAAAATAAAAGGGGGGATAAAGGGGCGGGGAAAAAGGAGGATGGTGTTCCAGACCACTCCATCTCTACCCTTTGAATCTCATGCCTGGAAGAGCTGGCATTTTTAGCTGCTCGTCCTATTTTTTGACTAAATATTCATCATATTCGGGCACACCATGATCCCAAGGAGCAGAGCAGCTGGACAGCATCGCAGCTCAGAACTAGGTTTGTGAAGATTTATGGGACAAGGCTGGTCAGCAAAGACAGGGTTGGGGGGGCCGAGGTCTGGCACAAGGATGTGAGGCGTGTAGCTGGAGGTAGGGTGCCCTCCTGTGGTCCCTGGATCACTCTCCATCCCAGGAGCTTTCCAGCAGGAGCAGGTTGGAAGGAGGTCTCTGCGATCAGTACTCACCGTCTCCATTCCCAGGAGGACCAGTAAGGGGATGGTGGTCATGCCCCCACGGATCCACTCCTCCAGCGTCACAGTCCCGTCATGGTCGTAGTCGATCTCTTCCATCATGGCTTTCAAGATCTGGGGGAGGAAGGAGAAATGGTGACACCACCCACAAACTCCAGCTGCCAAGAGCCCCCACCCCAGCTGCCCCAGATCCAGCACTCACAGGCTTCAACTCGGTGGAGTCCCACTCCAGATACTCGGCCACATGCACCATCTGGTTGATGATACGGTCCAGCTCCTGGGCACAGAGAGGTGATACTCAGGAGGTTTGGGTGCCAGCAGTGTGTCCCCCCTCAAGCCTCCAATCTGGAGATGTAGCAGAACTATGTCCCCAAGGCAGCTCCAGACCTCTATCCACAGGAGGGGGACAGAGACACCCCACTTCTGTCTGGGTGCTTCCTCCTCCTCTGAAGATCTGCCAGAAAACCTGTGGTGGGTCTTTCCTCAGAGAAACTTCTCCAAGAAGAGGGCTTTTATTTTACTTGCAACAGGTTTCAAGGGAGATACCAAAAGGACAAAAGGCCACAAAGATGATGAGAGGGCTGGAGCAATCCCTTCTGAAGACAGGCTGAAGGAGCTGGGGTTGTTCAGCTTGGAGAAGAGAAGGCTCGGGGGAGACCTCACGGTGGCTTATCAATACCTGAAGGGGGCTATAGAAAGTCTGGGGTAGGACTTTTGAATAGGATAAACGATGACAGGACTAGGAGGAATGGATGCAAATTGGAAGAGGGGAGATTTAGGCTGGAGATAAGAAAGCAATTGTTTCCTGTGAGGGTGGTGAGACACTGGAAGAGGTTGCCCAGAGAGGTTGTGGATGCCCCCTTTCTCCCTGGAGGTGTTTAAGGCCAGACTGGATGAGGCACTGAGCAACCTGTTCTAGTGGGAGGTGTACTTGCCCATGGAAGGGGAGGTTTGAACTAGATGGTCTTTAAGGTCCCTTCCAACCCAAACCATTCTATGATTGTATGAACATCCTGGGGGTGGGGGAGAGGATGCTGAGCACGATTTTTCTCCTGTTCTGAAGCACTGTGACCTGATGTAGAGCTACAGTTACTGGCAGGTGGATATTCTGGAGCTGCTGCCTCCTTCCTCTCTCCCTTCCCACAGCCCCTTTGAGCTCACAGCACCTCCTCTGGGGAGTGGGTAATCCAATAGGGCTTTGCCTGTCTCCAGCACCCTGAGAGACTCCAGCTTTCACTACGAAGGGAAGACTCACCGAGCTGTCCAGGAGGCCATTGCCATCGGTGTCATAGAGGCGAAACATGACTGGAGGGAGAAGAGACTGGTTAGAGACTGGGTCATCTCAGGCAGCCAGCTCAGGATGTGGGGCTGTGAGATGGAGCCCATGGCCATGGGATCCCACTTACACTCCAACTTGTCCTCTGCTCGTCCCCTCTCCAGCAAGGACAGGTAGCAGACGATGTCCTTCAGATGGACTACCTGGGCCAGGGGGGAGGGAAGTGGTGGTGGGGCAGCTTTCAGGGAGCTGTGGCTCTTCCGCAGGCTGAAGGGCAACCTCCTCTCCACAGCCTGAGTGCCTGTGGGAAGGGACAGAGGGAGGATGGTCATGAACAGGGGAATGAGGGGCAGTCCCCAGCAGGGACACAGGGCCGGCAGCAAATGTGAACTCTGGGGCAGGGACCCATTCGGTGCAGGGTAGGTGTGGTGCGGAAGATGAGATACTGGGGACATAAAGGGGACACATGGCTGCGTGCCATCAGAGGAGCTGGGCTCAAGGCATAATGGAGTCATGGGGCTTGGTGCCAACACAGGAGCAGGGCTGGGGACACAGAGGGGACACAGGGCTGGGTTCCATGGCAAGAGCAGGGTGGGGACATGGGGACGGGTGCCACCAGAAGAGCAGGGCTGACACAAAAGGGACTCTGGCAGGAGCAGGGTAGGCACTCAAAGAGGACTTGGGGCTGGGTTCCATCACAGGAGCAGGGCTAGGGACATAAAAGGGACACGGGTTTGAGTGCCACCACAGGAGCAGGGCTAGGGACATGGGGATGGGTGCCATCGTAGGAACAGGACTGGGAGCACAGGGCTGGGTGCCATCCACAGGAGTAGGGTGGAGACACATAGGGACACAGGCTGGTGCCATGGCAGGAGCAGAGTGGGGACATGGGGCTGGATGCCATCAGAAGAGCAGGACTGAGGACACAAAGAGGACTCTGGCAGGAGCAGGGGTAGACACACAAAGAGGACTTTCAGCTGGGTGCCATGGCAGGAAGAGGGCTGGGGACACAAGGGGGACACAGGGCTGGGTGCTGTGACCAGAGAATGACCAGTTAGTCCCAAGAGTGCAGATCCTCCATCACTGAAGGTGCAGGTGGGAGGAGTGAGCAGTGGGAACCCAAGTGCCCAGCCAGAAGGAGAGAGAAGCTGGGCTGGTGGCACAGTAGCTCACTGGGGAGCTGGGACAGCCCACACTGACGGTGACAGCCTTTAGCAGATGGTTTCTCCTGGCAGATGGGCCCTTCCCAGCGCTCCCTCCATGGTGGTTGTCAGGAGCTGGGCTGGATGCAGCCATGACTCACCCCCTCTCTAGGAGCTGCTGCCAGGTAATTAAGACATTGCCCAGCTCTGTGGGACAGGATTAAGTTTGCAAAAGTAAAGCTGTTGAGATGCCACGAATCAGCCGAGTTTGAAAGGTCACCCTCATCACACTGGGAAGGTGGGAGGGGTTTGTCACTTCTGGTGTCCCCCAGGGAGCCCCAGCTGAGCTCACCTGGTGACTGTGGGCTGAGCAGGGACCCAGAGGAGATCTTTGAAGAGCCTGAGGAGTTGTGAGCAGAAGGGGTGCCTGTGGTGGACTTCTGGGAGGATGACCTAGACCAGCTGGGGGAGGCATTGGGGATGGATGCCGGGGTGAGGGATGCTGGCAGTGGTTCAGTGGTGTTGCTGTGGCAGCTCTTGGTCTCAGGAGTGTGTCGTCCTAGGGTACTCAGGAGCCTTTTCCCATTGATCCCTGAAAAGCAGACAGATGCCTGTGGGCAGGGTGACAGCCTGTGCCCACTAAACCATTACCTCCAGGAAGCTTGGATGCTGGTCACTTGCCCTGGATCATCTTTGCTATCCACAAAGCTGGCTAGCATCCCAACCCCAAGGCTCTGCTGATGACCTCCTCACCCACCTGGCCCAGGATCTCCCAGCAGCACTCCCATCTCTGGGTGCCAGCCACCACGGTGCTTGGGACAAGAGCATGTAGTGCCCCCACCAGCACCATGGCAGCCCACAGAGGGTTCTCCCTGTTCTTTTGCAGTTTGGAGTCCTTTCAGTAGGTGTCTCCATATGCTGCAAATCCACCCAAGCAGGGGTTGGGGATGGCAGGAGCTGGGTGCCAGTCACACCTCCCCTGCTATAGGGGCAGCTGCACCTGTGACAGGGTTGGAGGCCACCTCCATCTGGATGGAGATACCATCAGCACCAAGTGACTTGGGCTATGAATGTGCGGAGGAAAGGGAAGAGGCAGGGGCAGGGCTGGCTCACCAAGGGTGCTGAGCTGGGAGACACCAGGGCTCTGGCGCTGGGTTTCGGGGGAGGCTTGGCACGTCTTGCGCTTGAAGGAGGTGAAGAGGTGTTGGCAAAGTTCTTCAGGCACATCTGCCTCCAGGTAGGTCTTCATGAAGAGGCGAAAGCCTTCATAGTCGATGGGCTGGGGCATCATAGAATGGTTGGAAGGGACTTTAAAGATCATCTAGTTCCTACCCCTCCCACCAGACCAATGCCTTATCCAGCCTGGCCTTAAAAACCTCCAGGGAGGGGGCATCCACAACCTCTCTGGGCAATAGACAGAGGAAGAGGATAGAGATGCCATGGGCACACCATGGCATGAAGAATTTCCATCGGGGGGAGGGGAAGGAGTGTCCTGTGCCCCCCTCACCTGCATATTGCCTGCAGAGCCCTCCCCAAATCCCAGTTTTGGTGACCGAGGCAGCAGGGCCAGAAATCCTTTCTGGCACAGCCAAAGGAGGTGTTGGGAGGAGTGTGCTCTGAAAGCTTCCCAGTGGACAAAGCATGGAGCAGCGGAGCCTTCTGGGGACTATCCTCCTTCTGAGATCTGCTCGTCTCCTCCTTCCCCACTGGGCACCCCCATTGCATGGGAACATTGCCTTCCTCATGGCTTCTGTGACCACAGCTGGAGCCAAAGGTCCCATGATCCCCTTGAACAGTGGGGATCACTGCTGCTCCTCCTTCTCCATGTTCAGCCCACTGACTGTCCTTTGTGTTCCACCTCATTCCTAGTGATTACAGCTCCCATGAAAGGCTCTGTCCTGCTGGCACACTAATAGTTCTCTCTGAAAGCACTGCTTGGAAAAAATAACCCCATCTTTCCACAGGATCTTGCCCCCAGCAACAAAGGGAAAGAGAGGTTTCCCCTGTTTCTGCTGGCAACAAGGAAACTGGTTGCTTCTGGAGAAAGAGAGAGTAAATCTACCCTGGCTTCTGCCTGCAAGGTGATGCCCTAAATCACTCTCAGCAAGGCTTTGGGGCACTAGCAGCATTGGCGGGATGGCCACGCTGCAGTCCCTGGGATGGCAAAGATGCTTCCCATCTCTGGGAACATCTTTCCTCATCCTGGTGGACATAATGGTGGGGAGAAGCGAGGGGACAGAAGGACAGACCGGCCTTTGTCTAGGGGAGGTGGCATGGGACTGTGAGAAGTCAGCAGCACGGGGTTGGCTGGAGGGGACAGAGTCATACCTGTTCAGGGTTGTACTTTGAGAGGACCCCATCCCCATGGAACTCCTCCAGGACATCCTTGAGCTTCTTGGTGGAGTCTGGAAAGATAAATGCATCACACTGAACATGGTGCTGGAGACCCCCCCTTGGCATTCAGACTGCCAGCAGGATGGTGGAGAAAAGTTTATCTGCTGGATGTCCAATTTCTCATCCTCCCCATGCCTGGCAAGGGGTCATCCATGCTCTGCTTCCCTGCACCCTACCCCAAGCTGCCCATTGGTAGTGCCAGGAGGGGGAGGAGTGAGAGGCAAAGGGAACCCCCTTAAGCCCCCCAGAGCTATATCATAGTGGAAAAATGAAAGAGGTCAGGAAGCAGAAGAGCAAACTCCATGCAAACTTCCATACAAACAGTAAATTACCCACAAGTTTCTCTAACTGGAGAGACATTAGTCCTTCCAAAATGGAGAAATTAGGGATAAACAGGAGAGGAAAAAAGAAATCAAAGGAAAGGAAGGTTAAGCCCTAACATTCAGACACAAACCTTCAGGCATGTCCAGGATTCTGCCTGCAAAGTGATGCCCTAAAATCACTCAGCGAGGCTCTGGGGCACCAGCAGCATTGGTGGGATGGACAAGCTGCAATCCCTGGAATGGCAAAGATGCTCCCCATCTGTGGGAACATCTTTCCTGGTCCTGGTGGACAGAAAGGTGGGCCATGCTGGCCCCCTGAGCTACTGTGAAATCCTCTCTCCAAGGAGGAGGGGACCTGTGCTGCCTTCCGCTCCCCACAGCTGAGGATGCAGGTGATGGAGGTCAGTGCTGGATCACACCTGTCCAGGATACCTGGGGCAGGTCTGGGGGTTGCAGAGCCCAGTCAAGGGCCAATGTGAGCTCCAGGAGGGGGTTTCTGTCCCCAGGGTTGGTGAGGAGCTGTGGGAGGACACTCCTCCAGCCAGTACCAGTACCAGTACCAGTATGAGTTCCTCACAAACACATCTCTGCCCATGGCCCTCTCCAAGGCATCTAGAGGGGAGACTGGGTTCTTAGTCAGCCTGTGCTGGATTTGCACTGGTGGCTTTGACTTTAAGACCCTGTCCCCCCACGGTGTCAGCCCTGATCCAGCTCAGCTCTTCCCTACAGCAGCCCTGGGAGGATGGGGATGGGGGCTTGGCGGTCATGGGATCCTCTCCTTCTCAATCACAGGAGCCCATCTCACCACATGGCCATACTGTCCCTGCAAAGTGATGCCCCTAAGGTTTTACACCCCTTCTGCCTTCATCCCCTGGTCCTGGCAGGGCTTTCCTGCTCATCCTGCCTGGCTCTTAGCACCTCTCTGGGCTGCACCACTTCTCCATTGCACATCATCCCACGTTTTGGACCACTAAGCTTTGCCCAGGGTCACCTCCCCAGCTGCTCCCAGCCCCAGCTCACCTCCCAGCTCACAGCCCCACTAGCAACCTCCTCTCCTGGGCAGGAGCTGCAGGAGAAGGTTTCTCTGCAAAGGCACCCAGTGAAATCACTACAGAGATTTGGCTGCTCCAGGTGGGTTGTGGAGAGTCTCCATGTGTTTGGAAAAAGCCAGACTGCTTCCTTCCCTGGCATTTTCCTTCCCGAAGGTGGGAGCTGGATGCTTTCAGAGGGACCAAGTTGTATTTGTCTGGGGTCCTTTTAATTTGGGGGGAGGCTTGTACTCAGCTAAATCCTCACGGGCAGAAGCAGGAATGGGGTCTACTGTGCTGTGCCCCTCCAGCTGGGCCTGGGGAATCTTCCCACTCCTCCCCATCCAAAGCTTAATTCATCCAGTTCTCCAAGAGAACACTGAGGATGTGTAAGACACCAGCCTGGCACAGATCAACAGGACTTTTTAAATCCCTATCCCTGTCCCTGCTTGTGGGGGATGGGGTGAGTGTTGGTGTTACTCACAGTCTGTGTACTGCTGAAGCTGGGCAAACTCAGCAGGGCTGAGTGAGATCCACCTGCCCTCACTCATCCTGGGGTGATGAACGGGCCCCAAAGTGGGGGCTGGGGGCCACCAGCTGCTGCTTGTGCCACAGGTCCCGGCTGGCTGCGTGGTCACATCGGCACAGTGAGGAACATGGGGGGCTCTGAGCCACTTGGCACCATCCCACCCAGTCCCTGAGCAGCAGACCCAGAGCTTCAGAGCAGCAGGTCAGCGTTGTCCTCCCTAGAGAGGGGACAGAAAGAGAGGAGGGGGTCAGAGGAGGTGGTCCTGCCTGCAGCAGGCAGTGGGACTGCAGAGAGTCCCCACCATGGAGGTGGAGAAGCCAAGATCCAGGCACACTATGGGAACGGAGAAGCCTCAATAGGGGAAGGGTGGGGGTCAGAGATTGGGGCTGAGCACAAGAAGGGTCCAAGAGCACCTCACCATGTCCGCAAAGCACACTGTCCCCAGTGTCCCCTCTGCCACAGAGCTGGTTGTCAAGCCATCCAGACTGGCCACAACACAACACCGTGGGCAGGGAAAGGAGCTCATCACTTTATTTACCCCCAGCTTTTCCAAGGGAAGCTGGAGCCAGAGGAGGAGAAGGAAGGACACAATTAAGCTCCTGGAGGCAGGGGATCTGCAAGAGTGGAAACTCCCAGCTTCCCACTTCTGTCTCTGAAGCTGGTGGTGACCTTTGGTTGGCTCTGCTGCTGGGAATCACCGTAAATGAAAAAAATCTATATTGAGAATTGGGTGAGGAAAAAACCAGCAGCACAGAAGAAGTGTCAGAGGGTCTCCAACTGAGCAGCTCACTCTCTCCAGCCATTTGCAGGCTTCACCATTTTACCAGCTTTTTCACTGAACAGAGCAGGGTCAGAGGGGAAAGGGCAGCATCCTGAGGAAGTGGCTGCTCTTCCCAGAGCAGAAGAGAGCAATTTGATCTCTATTTTAGGGTGATATCTTTGCTAAATGCTGGATGCTGGATCCCACCAGCCTGAGTTGGTGATGGAGGGAAGTGAAGGATGAGTGTCCATCCTTGGGGGTATTCAAAAGTTGTCCAGATATAGTCCTGGATAACTGGCTCTGTATGAACAGGGGACCAAATGATCCCCAGAGGTCTCTGCCAACCTTAGGTACTCTGTGATTCTGTCATAAGATGCACCATGCTGGGGTAGAACTTTCTAATAGGGTCCAGGATGGCAGGACTAGGAGGAATGGATGCAAATTGGAAGAGGGGAGATTTAGACTGTAGAGAAGAAAGAAGTTCTTTCCTCTGAGGGTGGTGAGACACTGGAAAGGCTGTCCAGAAAGGCTGTGGATGTCCCCTCCCTGAAGGTATTTAAGGCCAGGCTGGATGAGGCATTGAGCAGTCTGGTCCAGTGGGAGGTGTCCCTGCCCGTGGCAGGGGATGGGGAAGGATGGAGTCAGTAGGACTCCCACCACCTTCCAGTGTCTTGAGCTAGAAAAAAAGCAACTACCCAATGTTCTGACATTGATTTTCTGGGGATCTTCAGCTTGGGGGAAGGACAAGCAGGAACATGGTGTTTGCACCTCCCCATGTTCATCCTAAAGTGTCTCCAAGCCTGGTCTAGAAGAACTGGGCCTGTAAGAAGCCACACAGGAGCAGACACAGGATTTTGTGCTTCTTGGCAAATCAGTTGCTTTGTTTGACCAGAATCACTTTTCTTTTATCCTAAATTTTCTGCAAGGAGAAGCTGACAGAGCAGAGCCTGCAGAAGGAAAGGTGAAGGGGGTGTGTGGAGACACACACATGTGGCTGGCTCCAGCTGGGGTGTACTGAGTCCCTTCCTGTGATGGACAACTGCAAAACCCTCCCTCTCTTCACAGTGGATTAAGGGAGGGGTGGGGGGAACGTGAATCACAGAATGGTTTGGGTTGGAAGGGACCTTAAAGACCATCTAGTTCCAACGCCCCCTGCCATAGGCAGGGACACCTCCCACTACAATAGGTTGCTCAGTGCCTCATCCAGTCTGGCCTTAAACACCTCCAGGGAGAGAGAGGGCATCCACAACCTCTCTGGGCAACCTCTTCCAGTGTCTCACCACCCTCACAGGAAACAATTGCTTTCTTATCTCCAGCCTAAATCTCTCCTCTTCCAATTTGCACCCATTCTTCCTAGTCCTGTCGTTACATATCCTATTCAAAAGTCCTACCCAAGACTTTCTGTAGCCCCTTTCAGATATTGAGAAGCTACTCTGAGGTCCCCCGAGCCTTCTCTTCTCGAAGCTGAACAACCCCAGCTCCTTCAGCCTGTCCTCTGAAGGGAGGTGCTCCAGCCCTCTTATCATAGAATCATAGAATAGTTTGGGTTGGAAGGGACCTTAAAGATCATCGAGTTCCAACCCCCCTGCCATAGGCAGGGAC
>VZTY01026146.1:2101-12537 GCA_013400935.1 Turnix velox
GAGAGGAGAGGAGAGGAGAGGAGAGGAGAAGAAGGGGGTGAACAGGGCTGTGAAGGGGAAGAGAGACAAGTTAGAGCTTTCTCTTGAGCTTGCGGCCACCACCGCTCCTCTCCCTCTTCTCCTTGCGGACACAGAAGTACTTGGTGACACTCTTGCGACACTGCTCACAGCGCACAGCACAGCACCAGTGGAACTTGCAGTTGCAGCTGGACACCATCTCAGCTCTCCTCTCCTCCACTGCCAGCCCACAGTCCCCACACAGCCTCCTGCAGCTCCTCTTCTCCCACTTGCTCAACGCCTTGCCCCTCTTCAGACACTCCCTGCCCTTAGTGCCCAGCAGCCCCAGCGTCTTGTTCTCCAGGCAGTAGTCGGGGGAGTCTTCCAAGTGGACCAGCTCCTTCTTGGAGATGGAGCTGAAGGTTTCAGCAATGGCTCCCCTGCTGGCAGCGCTGTTGCCTGCCCCTTGCAGCAAGTCCACCTTCAAGGCTTTGTGGTACCTCTCCTTGAGGTAAGTGCCCACCTCCCGAAACTCAGGCAGCTGCAGCCAGCAGGTCTGGGTGGTGCAGCTCCCCGAAACCCCGTGGCATTTGCAAGTCCTCTTCATGGTCCCTTTCACAGCCTAGAGGGTAAGGAGAGAGAATGGAAATGAGGAGAAGGGTCTGGTGGAGTCGATTCCCACTACTGGGAAATAGAAATCCTGCTTTTCATTCTTTTTGGGAATTGCATTCCGAAATATAGCTTTGTTCACAGCAGAGTGAAGGGCAAATTCCCTTCTTGCTTATCTATTCTCTTGATTCTGAATAGAAAAGGATTTCTTCCACGAGTTCTCACTACATAACAGGTAACTGGGAAATATAAATCCTGCTTTTTATTCTTTTGGGAATTGCATTCTTCTAAAGTATAGCTTTGTTCACAACAGAGTGAAAGGCAAAAACCCTTCTTGCTTATCTATTCTCTTGATTCTGAACAGACAAGGATTTCTCCCAAGAATTCCCACTACCAAACAGATAACTGGGAAATATAAATTATGCTTTTCATTCTTTGTGGGAATTGCATTCCTGGAAGCACAGACTTCCAAATTCCTTGCTTCATTTCTCTGCTTTCCAAAGTCTAGCTTCATTCACAGCAGAGTGAAGGGCTTTAAAAACCCTTCTCATCTATCTATTCTCTGATTCTGAACAGACAAGGATTTCTCCCAGGAACAAACTACTAGAAGGGAATTCTCTATGTTGCTTTCTTTCTTTTTAAGAACTGAGGAGGAGTTTGCCATCCATACTCCCTCTACACTAGTCCTGCCCAGGGGCTGTTGGCTTCAAGCTGGCAGATTTGCTTCTCTGCAGTAATTCCCTTAGAATCATAGAATAGTTTGGGTTGGAAGGAACCCTAAAGATCATCTAATTCCAACCCCCCTGCCAAGGGCAGGGACACCTCCCACTACACCAGGTTGCTCACTGCCTCATCCAGCCTGGCCTTAAACACCTCCAGGCATTGAGGGGGCATCCACAACCTCTCTGGGCAACCTCTTCCATTGTCTCACTACCATCACCATAAAGAATTTCTTTCTTATGTCTAGTCTGAATCTCCCCTCTTCTATTTTGCATCCATTATTTTAGTTCTTTCATCATATATCCTATTAAAAAATCCTACCCCAGCCTTTCTGTAGCCCCCTTCAGGTATTGAGAAGCTACTATGAGGTCCCTCCTGAGCCTTCTCTTCTCCAGGCTGAACAACCCCAACTCCTTCAGCCTGTCTTCATAAGGGAGTTGCTCCAGCCCTTTGATCATCTTCATGCCCCTACTCTGGAGCTGCTCCAACATCTCAATGTGCTTCTTATGTTGAGGACTCCAGAACTGGACACAATACTCCAGATGGGAAACTCAAACTGGGAGAAGGGGTGGCAGCAGGAAGACATTTGGTGTCATCAAGGGGGGTTTGCTACTTCAGAACAACCACCACCCATCATGTTGGCACTGCTGCCATCCCTTTAGAATCATAGAAGGCAGTGAGTTGGAAGGGACCTTCAAAGGCCATCTAGTCCAGTGAGCAGGGACATTCTGCTCTCGATCAGGTTGCTCAGAGCCTCAGCAAGTCTTGGATGTCTCCAGGGATGTGAGGTCCACCACAGCAAGCTGTGGCTCAGCATGAGGACAAGCAAAGCCAAAATAGTACATCCCAGCAGGGCTGGAAGGGAGGAAGGGGCTCACCTTTCTACCTGCCTCGTTGTTATGAAGGTTCATGGCAGCTCTGGCATCTTGTCCAGTCTCCAGGGCATCCACAAACTGCTTGGAGATGGCTTCCCCAAAGCCCACATTGTCACTGCAGCCTCCCCACAGCCAGCCTTGTCCCCCTAGGAAAGGAGAGGAGATGTTGGCTAGCAGGGAGCCAGGTCTGGCTTGTGGCTCTGGTGACAAGGAAGGGTCTTAGAGATGATGAGCCGTTCACTTCACCATCTTCCCCACTTCCCTCCCCTTGGACTTGTGGTGTTTCTACTGAGGTTTGGCCCATAAGTGGCTCATACAGGAGTAGGTCCTGTGTGACAAACCCAAGGATTTCCAAGTTTTCTAGAGAGCAGGAGTGAGAACCTGTGAATTATCATGCTTTATCAGCCACATAGAGAAGGTTTGGGTTTTTTAAACACCTTCCTTCAAGCTCAGAATTTAACTGGCTTTTGGAGATGACAGCTTGCTAATAGGGAATTGGTGAAGGTCTTCTGGTCAGAGGGAACAGAAAACCCTCCAAGCTGGACCCACACATATCCCGTACCAAAAAGACAGCAGGGACACCTTCCACTAGACCAGGATGCTCAGTGCCTCATCCAGCCTGGCCTTAAACACCTCCAGGGAGGGGGATAACCTGTTCTGGTGTTTCACCACCCTCACCATAAAGAATTTCCCTCCTGATCCTCCTGTTCTGCGTCCACCATGGTCCTACAGAACATGTGGTGTCTGAGGAGAACTGTTCTAACCAGACCAGATACTTTGGTTCTGCTTAGAGCTCTACTCTGGGTATTGCTTCCAAAGTGTGTGGGGTTATCTCTGGAGGCCTCAGTGGAGGAGAGGAGAAGAAGAACAGTCTCTGAGGTGAGAGAGAGATGGCTCCTTACCCAACTGGCCATTTCTGGAGTCATCACAGCCACAGTTGTCAAAGTCCCCCAGGCTGCAGTTGCGTGTCAGCGTGTACATGACACCAGCAGAGCTGATGGCGTGGACAAAAGCAGTTTCTCTGTTTGCTGTCAAGGGGGAACACAAGAAGAGTAAGACCAGTATAAAAATTACTCCTGCCACATGGAGATTGAGTAGGAAGAGATTTGTGGGATGGAGAGAAGGCCCTACATGTCAGACTAGATTGGCTTTGGCGAGAACCTTCTCAAAGACAGAAGCTACCGGAGAGTTACTCTGCAATTACATCCTCAGGACCCCACTTTGAAACCTCTACCTGGAGCCTCAGCTGATGCCACTCCCACCAGAGGCCTGAGGACCCTCTCCATACCCAGGTCCTGTCTGTACAGGACAGATGAAAGCTCAGCCCAGCATTATGTGTGGGTCTACAGGACCAAGGAGACACTGAAACCTTTCCTGGCACCTGCAAATGGGTAAGGAATGAGATACAGAGACAGTGACCACAGTCCCATGGCACAGATTATGGAACCCAAGGGTTCTCTGACATCTCGAAGCTACAAGAAGACTTTTCTCCTGCCTCTTGGCCACCGATGAACCCTTTCCTGCTCCATGGAGGCACATTCCTCTGCTTGCTAGCCACCCTACCCTGGTTCTCAGGGACATCTTAAGCAGGACCAGGACCATGTTCTACATGGAGGACAGTCACTGACCCACAAAAGCTGAAAACAAACAGGGCAAGATCCATCATCCCATCATCATGCATGGAGTGGAGAGACACCACAGAGCATGGATTGTCCACCAGCCCATGCTTCAGGTCATAGAGACACCACTTGAGCAAGAATTGCCCACAGGCCCATGTTTCAGGTCATAGTGGTGCATCTTTGAGGTGAGACAGCTACATGAGGGTTGGTGGGACCAAAGGTGGGGTTTGATGGGTTTGGAGGCAACCCTGGACTTGTCTTGAAGGTACATCCTAGTGTATGTCTGGGAGCTGATGGGTGAAGTGGCCTCCTGGGAGAACATCCCAGATGGGGATGGAGAAGCTTGTAGATGAAGTGGCCTCCTGGAAAGGTTCCTGGGAGAAGAACATCCCAGATGGGGATGGGGAAGTGAAGTGTTCTCCTGGATAGATTCCTGAGAGAAGAACATCCCATATGGGGATGGGGAAGTGAAGTGGCCTCCTGGAAAGGTTCCTGGGAGAAGAACATCCCAGATGGGGATGGAGAAGCTGATGAATGTAGTGGCCTCCTGGAAAGGTTCTTGGGAGAACATCCCAGATGGGGATGGGGAAGCTGATGAATGTAGTGGCCTCCTGGAAAGGTTCTTGGGAGAAGAACATCCCAGATGGGGATGGGGAAGTGAAGTGGCTTCCTGGAAAGATTCCTGGGAGAACATCTCAGATGGGGATGGGGAAATGAAGTGTTCTCCTGGATAGATTCCTGGGAGAAGCACGTCCCAGATGGGGAATGGGGAAGCTGATGAGTGATGTGGCCTCCTGGAAAGGTTCCTGGGAGAAGAACATCCCAGATGGGGATGGGGAAGAAAAGGAAGCACTTGGGAAGAAAGGAGAGGTCACACCAGCCCTAACCTGTAGTGAGGGGGGTTCCAGTGGTTCCCAATGGTGGTACCACTGATACCCAGTGCTACTGGTGGTACCACTGCTACTGGTGGTTCCACTGATCCCAAATGGGGGTAACCAGTGCTTTCCTTACCACTGCGCAGCCCACCATGGCTGGAGAGCTGCAGTGCCCTCTCAGGGCAGTTCCAACGGTCCCAGGCAAACTGGAACTTGCACTCCTCAATGCCACTCTGTGCCCCAGCCTCCACACTGCTGGAGTAGATGAGATAGGCCTAGAAAACAAAGCAGCATAGTCAGGAAGGTGGGACACAGTGTGTGGAGATCATCAAAGTGTAGCTTTCCTGCCCTGAGCTGTGTTGTTTGGGTCCTTCTGCATTGGGACCTCCAAGAACATGGCCCTGTGGTCCAAAACACCAGAAGAACATGGCTTCCAGCTCCTCAGGAGGATGGTGGAGGATGGAAACNCATCAAAGTGTAGCTTTCCTGCCCTGAGCTGTGTTGTTTGGGTCCTTCTGCATTGGGACCTCCATGGATGGAGAACTGTGGTCCAAAACACCAGAAGAACATGGCTTCCAGCTCCTCAGGAGGATGGTGGAGGATGGAAACCACACACATGCCATTTTCCAGAGAAAAATTATAAAAATATAAAGAAAAATTATAAAGAACATGGCCTCCAGCTCCCCAGGAAGATGGTAGAGGATGGAAACCACATAGATGGCATTTTTCAGAGACAAATTGTAAAGAGTTGGTGATCCCTCAAGCTCCATTCTCTCCCAAGCCTCCCAGGAGAAGAAGACCAAGATGTTAGCCATGTTAGGAACTCCTTATCTCTCCAGTGAGAGGAGAAGATCTCCTCAAAGACAGGGAGATCCAGGCCAGCAGATACATCAGCCTGTGATCTCCCAGTGCTTTGGACCAAAGTCACTCCACCATAGCTAGATGGGCTTGGAGGTATTCTTGGGGAATAAGCCAGGAACAAAAATAGGGGTTAAATTTTGGTCCTGGCTAGGAGATAAAAGCCTCTGAAAGAGGGTTGCAAGGAAGAAGAGGGGCTGAAAAGTCCTAAGCATGGTCCATTTGTGCTCCTCAGGGCTCCTCAGAGCTTACAGAAAGTACTTCTCCAGCTCAATGAACATGGCTCCTGATGCTAACCTGAAAAGGGAGAGCCATAGCTGGTGCCAGTGGACCAAATCTCCAAATTTTGGCCCCAACCAGCTTTAAAAAAAAAAACCCAGGCCAGCTTTGCTGAGGGCTGACACAGCTCCTAGCAGGTTGGATGAAACCTGGGGGTGAGGGGAGCTCTGGATAGAGAGGAGCCCCCTCCCTCCCCTCCCCGGGGTTTAGTGGAATCAAGGAGGGAGATCAAAGGGATTTCTCTTACCTTGGGGCCCGTCATCAGGAAATTATTCACTGACCTGGAAGACAGAGACAGTGTCAGCAGGGAGGGGGTGACGGCGGGGCTGGAGGGGCCTGGGGAATGCCAGGCATCCCAGGGCTCTCCTCTCACCCCCTGCAGCCTGCCTGTCTCCTGGCTGCAGGCACCTTTGGTCTCTCCTTGCTGCTCCCTACAAGCCAGGATGGTGCCTCCTCCTTCCCATATACCTCCTCCTTGCTCCCTTCTTCTGAATTTTTAGACCAATTCCTCATTTTGGGGATGTTTTCCTGCTTTCTTGCCACCTTGCTGCTCCCTGTACACTCAGCTGATTACTCCTCCTTCCCATATACCTCCTCCTTGCTCCCTTCTTCTGAATTTTTAGACCAATTCCTCATTTTGGGGATGTTTTCCTGCTTTCTTGCCACCTTGCTGCTCCCTGTAAGCCAGGATGATGCCTCCTCCTTCCCATATACCAGGCTGCAGCCCCCTCACTGCTCCCTTCTTCTGAATTTTTAGATCAATTCCTCATTACTGGAATGTTTTCCTGCTTTCTGCCCTACCCTTAGCTTAAGGTAGTGTCAGCCCCACCATGTCCCAGCACCACCCCCCCCATGGGACCACACTGAGGGAAGGAAGTCACATGGAAGAGGAAAACCTTCTAATATGAGTCCTTTTCCTAAAACAAATGAATAAAAAAATCCCCCCAAAATTTATTATTACTTAATTTTTGAACATTAAGATTTTTAGAGCCATTTTCATGCTCTCCTGCACCTTGGGTTTCTTCCCTACCTGTGGCATTTGCCCATTCCTCCCACTTCCAGGTGAAAAAAAAAACCCAAAAGAGCAAACTCTGGGAAACATCTAAGAGTCTGCTGAAGCAGAAGGACTAGGACTAGCAGCACTAGGTACAGTGACCACTCGCAGAGCAGGAGAGGTTTAGATTAGACATTAGGAAGAAGTTCTTCACCATGAGGGTGGTGAGACACTGTCCCAGGTTGCCCAGAGAGGTGGTGGAGATGACATCTCTGTAGACATCCAAGGCCAGGCTTGCTGAGGCTCTGAGCAACCTCATCTAGTGCAGGATGTCCCTGTCACTGCAGGAGGTGGCACTAAATGGCCTCTGAAGGTCCCATCCCATCTATGTGGAGGATATCTGGATGAATCCACCTTACCAATTCCCTTGGCAGAAAAGAATGAGGTTTTAAAAGACACAAAAGCCAACCCCAACTGTCCCAAGGCACCAACAAAGCAAAAGGAGGGATATTTTGCCCCAAAACCATCTCATTCCAACCTCTTCAGGTTGGCAAAAGCACCCATTGGATCAGATAGAGTTAAGGCTTGGTCAAAACCTTAATTAATACTCCTGTTTTAAGAAGAGATGAGGTGACTAGTTTGCAAATTTCCTTCTGAAAAGTCTAATTTTTCATTTTTTAGGGATGGAAACTCATCCATAGTGATGAATTTCATGCTGGGAAGAGCATCCCCTGGGTCAAAAGAGAGAGAGGGCTGTGTCCCAACACTACCAGAGCAAGGAGAGATCTTTTCTCTTTGTTCCAGGACTGGGATTCAGACTCCAGCTACACTCCAGACCCCATGGGCATTTCTTTAGCCCCAAATCCATGGCTTTTTTTTTTTTTTTTTTGCTGAGGAATTTTCCTTTGGGAGCTGCTTGGGGCATTGTAGAGCTTAATTAAATATTTCCTGGGACTTTGGAGCGACGGCATCTGCAGTCTGGTGATTAGAGAGAGCATGGGGCTGACCTGAATCACACAGGGCCATGAACCTGGGGCTATTCAGCCTGGGTAAGCTCCATGGGTTCCTCATCCTCATGCAAGTGGGTAGCAGCTCCAAAAAGCCATTTTTTCCATCTGGTTTCCCTTCCATCCTCTTTGCCTTGACCTCAAGAGGGACCACACTCAGGGCTGGCATCAGCATGTGGGTAACAACAGTGAGAAAATTCACCCAGGGGTGAAACACCCCAAAGTAAAACCTAGAAAATTCCAAAACCTCTCTTATCCTGCTTTATTTTCTTAAAATTTCTTTCCTCCTAGGTAGGGAAAAGCCAAATTCACAGCAGGCAGGGAGGATTCACTTCAAACCCGTTGTGAGGGAGGAAAAGAGAAACCTACAAGTTCAAGTTTCCTATAAATTGAAGCAAATCTATCCCTCCTGTGATAAAACCTCCAGGTTCACATGAAGGCCAAGTTCAGGATATGCCAATTCAGCCTCTCTGCAGCCCAGCATATGGTACAGTAGCAATTTCCTGGTAGCAGTTTCCCACTGGGATATTCTAAACATTTTTATTAAGTCAGGGAGGCAGGAGGCTTTTCCCCTGAGCTCATCTGGAGGAGGTTTTTGGGATTTAGACAAGCGAAGGATTCATTCAGGCTGGGACATTGAAACCCCAACCCACACACAGATTTAACTCTTAAAGCAGTGAGTGGATCCAGAAGGGGAGAGGGGACAGTGAATATCAGGGTGCTGCAGAATGGGAGATTTTTATTCTTTGCAGTGAAAGGAAAGGAAAGATATATCAGAAATCATCTCTGCATTTTGCCTTTGCCTATATAATTTAGCTCAGGAAAAAAATTTGCCTCTAATCTGATAAATTCTATCCTTACTCTGATATAGTCCCTTGTGATCAGCCCCTAGTTCCATGGATTCAGGGACAACACCCCAACAGTCACCTCCCTGCTGCCTGTGAAAACGAATCTCTCTTCATTTTAACCCCCATAGTGTGGGTTTTATTCATTTCTTTCTTTCTTTTTACCAATTTTCCATCCCACTGTAAAGGAAGGCAGGATCAGATTCCTAAATTAATCACAATGGGTTTAAACCAGCCCAATTCCTGTGCCTTTGGTGTCACCCTCCTAACTTTAAGCTTTTTTGGGATCACACACACAGAAAGGAAATACTTGAGATGATTTCTCTCCTCCTGCAAAGCTCACAAGTGGGTTTCTAGCTATCTAAACCCCTTTCCCTCCACCTTAAACAGCAGGATAGATAATCTCAGTGTTTTGCCTTTGCCCATACAACTTAGCTCAGGACAAAATTTGTCTCTTATCTGATAAATTCTATCCCTATTCTGATATAGTCCCCAGCAAGGACAGAGAGTGATTCAGCCCCTTGTTCCATGGATTCAGGGATAACACCACAACAGTCATCCCTCTGCTGCCAGTGAAAACAAATCTCTCTTCATTTTAACCCCCTTAGTGTGGGTTTTATTCATTTCTTTCTTTCTTTTTACCAGTTTTCCATCCCACTGTAAAGGAAGGCAGGATCAGATTCCTAAATTAACCTCTCAGTTGCATCCACAATGGGTTTAAACCAGCCCAATTCCCATACTTTTGGTGTCACCCTACTAACTTCAAGCTTTTTTGGGATCACACACAGAAAGGAAACACTTGAGATGATTCCTCTCCTCCTGCAAAGCTCACAAGTGGGTTTCTAGCTATCTAAACCCCTTTCCCTCTTCTTTAAACTACAGGACAGTGTGACACCAACAGGAGAAACCTCAGCAGGTAGAGAGAGGAGCCCCAGAAAGTCCATCAGCCCTATTAAATCCTTCACCCCCTCTCTACAACTCTCTGCATCCAGGTAAAAAAAGCCAGTCAAGGGCAAGTGATTTTCATTACATTCATGATCAGGAAATTATCTCCAAGCTAACCAATATCTCCAATCCTATTTTTATTGGACTCCTAAACCAAATAACCCTGCCAAGCAGCCCTGCAATTCTCTTTCCCACATATCAAATAATAATTTGATCATTTTCTGCTCACTTTATGACTTCAACAAACAACAGCACCCAGTTTCTGAGTTTAATTTTTCCCCAGGAGCTTTATCAAATCTCCCATTAAAGGATTTGTTTAATGTCTCATCACTCACTCCCCTGATGGTGCTGCTGGTTTCAGCTCTTCAGCAAATGATAAAGCTACACTTAGATCTACACTTTTCCTCATGGAAAATCCAGAAAACTGAGATATTTTCACTTTTTCAAGCACAAACACCCTCAACTTTTTAGAAAAAGGGTGACACCAAGAAACTTGAGGCAATTTCACAGCTGAAGGATAAGAAAACACTTAGAAACAAGCTGTTGCACTAAGATTTTTACATTAATCCCACAGGATAAGAGATGCAACTGGTTAAAATTTGGATTTTTTTTTTTTCCTTAATTTCTCTCTATTTTGCTACATTTCTTGGGTTTTTTTTTTAATTTCCCAAATGTAACCCTGGAGTTTTGCTCTAGAAAAACATTGAACATTCAACTTGGGTGATAAAGCAGAATCTAATCCACACTCAGAAAAGGGAAATAACCATATAAATATATATAAAAAATATATATTTATGTATAAATATGTATTTA
>VZTY01026146.1:14089-37813 GCA_013400935.1 Turnix velox
GTGAAGAGGGGCTTTATATATTTAAATGGAGGAAAGTGAGAAATATACACAGAAAAAAAATCAGAATTAACATGAATTTTTGCCCAGTCTCTCCACATAACACTTATATTCCTCTTTTTCTAGCTGGGAGATTTACTTTTAGCTTGTTGCTGGGTAATATTTAGACACAGACAAATTGTTGCACATTCTTTTCAATGAAATGAGTAGGAAAATCACAGAGAGGATAAAAATTTCAATCCCAGTCCAACTGGAGTGAGATCCCAATTCTTGTTGACTTTTAATTTCTGCAATTTGGGTTTCTCCACTCTTGGTAATCATCCCTAGGGAGATGCTGGGGAAGGAGGGAGGAGGAAAGGGGAAAAAAATTTCCTTGCTGTTACAGATAAGTCTGTAACCCAGTGAGGAGATTCCCCAGGGCTTTAGAGGAATGGGGAATAAAGTTGGGGTGCTGAGAAAAAAAATCATATAGGAAAAAATACCAAGGAAGAAGGGTCATTCAAGTCCATCTCTGCTTGAGATAACACTCCCTGAGGAATGATACAGGATTTGATGCAATTCTCACCTCCTTCTGCTCACCCTTATTTCTAAAAAAATATGGAAATAAATATAAAACCACCCGTGGGATGGAACAAGAGGCCAAGTGGAGATGACAGTGTGGTGGAGACTCATCAAGTGATGGAGTAGCCATCACAAAAAAAAAAAGGCATCACCCTGGGGAAATCCTAAGAGATGAATTTCAGACAGTGTGTAATCCTGCCTGCTGAGGATTCCTGGGCTCAGGCTGCTCATGCAGAGGGATGCTGCCCTGGATTTAAGTCACCCCTGCTGGCTCTGAGCTCTTAATCAGGGGACTGTCCTCTTCGGACGGCGTGGGAGAAGCCTCCACTTGATTTGATTAAGACAAGCAGCCTCTGGAAAAAGAAAAATCCCTCATCTCTGGGTTTTATTCCCAGTTGGAAATGAGGAGATTGATCATCCCTTCTCTATTTTATCCCATGGAGTTAGTGCTGGGAGGTGAAGGGGAAGAAGGGAAGATTCTCTGCTCAGATCTAACCTCTCCAACCATGAGTGTGTTGGGTAACTGGTCCCATTAAAGACCATAAATGAGCTAAATGGGAAAGAAAAGACATTTAGGAAGGTGAAGAGGAATTTCCATAGGATTTCCAGGAAGAAAACCTGCCTGTGGCACAGACAGAAGTGCTCCCAATACTCACCAGGCACAGCAGGATTGGAAGAAGGGTGTGAGGAAGAAGATGCCCAGATAAGGGTCCATGTGAAATATATAAAATCCAAAGAAAGAAGGAGAAATGATATCCTAAAAAAAAAAAAAATTAAAATAAAATAAATAAAAGTAGGTACCACCACCACCAAAAAAGGAAGGAAAAAAATAAAATAAAAAAAAGAAACACAACAAAATTAGGGAAGGGATGGAGTTATTTTTCCACCCGGCGCTCTTGGTGTGATGAAGAGGCGTATGCCCCCTGAATCCCAACTTCTCCAAAGGGTAACCAATCCTAAAGTAAGAGCTAAAGAGGGGGGGGGCCTGGTGAAATGGAGCTGCAGAACTTCCTAAGAAGAGATTATCTACTTAATTAAAGATTTTTTTTTCTTCTTTTTTTTTTTTTCCCCCCCCTAAGTCCTTCAGCCAATCACGACTCAAGTGCCAGAGAGAGACTGAACTGATGAAAAGAACACCCCAGGTTCCTCGAAGACAAATGCACTGAGAAAGGGATAAGAGGGAGGGAAAAAGGGGAAAACAAAAAAAAAAAAAGAAAGAAAGGAAAAAAAGAAAAAGAGAGAGGGATAAAGAAAGAGGCAGCAAATCCCTTAAAGTAATCACTGGATTCAATCTCCACCAGCACTGCCTTGCCTCTCCATCCCCCCCAAAGGCAACTGGAAGGGCTGCTTTTGCCTTGCCCTCACCTTCTCCGGCCTTGGAGACACCACTGGGGGCTTGGATTTGGGGTCAGGGGTCTAATGGGTGCTCTGGGATGGTGGCTTGGGTTTGGGGTCAGGGTCTAATGGGTGCTCTGGCATGGGGGGACTTGAATTTGGGCTACCTGTGCCTGCAGCTTGGAGTCCATGTAGGGTGCTTCAAGAAGAAGGCTGGGAAATGGAGCCATGAATGTCACCCACAACACCCCCAGGAGTCTAAGGGGAACTTCTTATCTCCATCTCTCTCCTCCTTCATCAAGGTGACCTCCTCTTTCTTCCCACCTCTTTGCCACTCACCATGCTTCAGGGAGAAGGCTGGGAAATGGAGCCATGAACACCACCCACAACACCCCCAAGAGTTTGAGGGGATCTGTGGCCACTTCTTATCTCTATTTCTCTCCTCCTTCATCAAGGTGACCTTCTCTTCCTATCCACCACTTTGCCACACACCATGCTCACCATGTTTCAGGGAAAAGGCTGGGAAATGAAGCCATGAATATCACCCACAACACCCCCAGGATTTCAAGGAGAACTGTGGCCACTTCCTATCTCCATCCTGGTTCTCCTTCATCAAGGTGACCTCCTCTTTCTTCCCACTTTTTGCCACACACCAAGCTCACCCCAGGAGAAAGTTTTCCAGTAGAACCTTCCCTTTCTACCTTCATTTTTTGCTTTTGAGGTTTCCCATGAAGTCCACAGGAGGGAGTTTTTAGTTTGGGAGGCTTAGTTTGAGGGCTCATCCCAGGACAAGAGCTTCTGGAACTACTCAGAAGTGCATCCAGCCTCCTGGCCATGTGGGACATGCCAATCCCTTTCTGGTGGACCCCAGGTCAACAAGACCTTGTGACAGAGCCTCAGGAGCATCTTCTCTGCCCTCATTTGTGTGCTGTGAACACAACCAGCTAAAACATGGACTGAGACCAGGCAGACTGATTTCACCCAGAGCTGGAGTAGAACCAAGTGGCTGGGTCATCAAGCTGGGCTTTACTTGGGGCCACTTGGGGCAGTAATTAATGCCTCACCTCCTGGAGCTGGGAGCATTCTAGAAGGTGAGGTGTTGTGGAGGCTGAGGGAAGGCTTGAAAATTTATGTAGCTCTTAAGATAAGGTTATTTTGTTGTTGGGGTGAGTCTAGAAGAGGGTGACAAAGATGATGAGAGGGCTGGAGCACCTCCCTTCTGAGGACAGGCTGAAGGAGCTGGGGTTGTTCAGCCTGGAGAAGAGAAGGCTTAGGGAGGACCTCATAGAAGCTTCTCAATACTTAAAGAGGGCTACAGGACTAAAGAGGGTAGGACTTTTTAGTAGGGTCCAGGATGGCAGGACTAGGGGAAATGGATGCAAACTGGAAGAGGGGAGATTTAGGGTGGAGAGAAGAAAGAAGTGCTTTGCTGTGAGGGTGGTGAGACACTGGAAGAGGTTGCCCAGAGAGGTTGTTGATGTCTCCTCAATCCGTGGAGGTGTTTAAGACCAGGCTGGATGAGGCACTGAGCAACCTGGTGTGGTGGGAGGTGTCCCTGCCCAAGGAGGTTGGAGCTAGATGATCCTGAAGGTCCCTTCCAATCCAAACCATTCTGATAAACCTGCAAAAACTGGAAGGTAAGGGAAATAAACCCTTTATTTATTTATTATGTTAAGATTAAGTTCTAATGCTGTGATGTTCAACCCAGTTTGATGGCTTTGGTGGCTGGAGGTGGTTGCCCTGGGGGGTTGTGGGTCTCTTGGGTGTTCAGTCCCACCAGGGATGCTGCCATCCAGCCCTTGCCATTCATTCTTCATGGTAGGAAGAAGAATAATTTCCAGCTGCTCCTTTTTAAGCCCCTAAATGTCTCTTGCAGGGCTCTGGAAGTGGAATTTTCTCATTCCTCTGGCCCAGCATTTTGAAACCATGCAGACCCACCTTGACCAACTGGAAATAAATGACACAGATGGACTTATGGGGGTGAGTTGTTTTTCTTTACTCTGAGATAAATTAGGAAAAGGGATTGTAAAAATGAGGCAACAAATTAATAACTGTGGGTGGATCCAAAGCAAAGAGGAGGAAATTATTCTTTTTTTAGCTGTTGCAAGAGGCTGCCAAGCCTTTCTTTAAGCTCCAACATCATTTGGAGCCAGAAGCTTCCCCAGTCAACTTCTAATTTCCATTAAATGCAACAGTTAATTTCTTGGGAACAAGTGTGGGGCTTTTTTTCAAGCCAAAGAGGCTGGAGGCAAAGCCTGAACCAAAACTGTCCCAAACATCTTTCAAATCATTTAATTGCAGCTCTCAAATGCTCTTCTATAGACTCTAGGATGTCTTCTTTGAAGAATTTGTGGTTGTTACTAACAAAGGTGAGTGCTGTCATGTGTGTTTGACTGTTTGCTCATCTTCCAGAATGTTAGACAAGGGGTAAGGACATCAGGTGAGAGACAAAATCTGTCACTCTCTCAGGTAATTTGAGGTTTTTAAAGAAAAAATCCCAAGTAAACCAAACCCCAAACCAAACTCATGAATATAGGATCTCCAGGTTTAATTTCCAGAGTACAGAGAAGGTCTGAATTGTACAAGTAAGCATAGAAAGATCTAAAAATAAAATCTCCAACCCTCTTGCTTGCTTTCTACCCTGGTCCCAGTGCAACTGAAGGATAGGAAAAATGAGGTTGAGAAGTGACTGTAAAAGATCTGTGATGCAGACTTTGAATATCTCAGGAGTTTCTCGGTGTGTTGCTATTTGAGGTGGTGTTGACACTCCAGGACACACAAACAGCTGTGTGACTTCTTTGCTGTCACATTTATGTTCCCTAAAGGCTGCTCTGTGCATGGCTGACACACTCTGGGCAGCGTCCTGCCAGGTCTGCTTGTGTTTTAGCAAAGTGAAATGTATCCTGACATTGGTAGGTTCTCCTAGTGGCTCATGTAATGATGATTGCTCAGGGAAACCTCATCTTCTGTGGTGAGCTTTTTGACTGGCTGCATCCAGTTCACCCAGTGAAAATAAGACATCATAGAATGGTTTGGATTGGAAGGGACCTTAAAATCATCTAGTTACAACCTCATTCGGATGGGCAGGGACACCTCCCACCACACCAGGTTGCTCAGTGCCCCATCCAGCCTGGCCTTAAACACCTCCAGGAATTGAGGGGGCATCCACAACCTCTCTGGGCAACCTCTTCCAGTGTCTCACCCATCCTGGACCCTATTAAAAAGTCTTACCCCAGCCTTTCTGTAGCCTCCTTCAGGTATTGATAAGCCACTATGAGGTCCCCCCTGAGCCTTCTCTTCTCCAGGCTGAACCTCCTTCAGCCTGTCCTCATAAGGGAGGTGCTCCAGCCCTCTCATCATCTTCATGGTCCTTCTCTGGACTTGCTCCAACAGCTCCATGTCCTTATTTTGGTGGCTCCAGAACAGTGTATGCACATGACTGTGACTGCCATTTACAAGTTCCAAAAGGAAACAGCATCAATTTGTACCAGGGGTTGGTTAGGCTGGACATCAGCAGAAGTTTTGCCACTAAAAGGGTTATCAAGCATTGGAAGGGGTTGAGACACCATCCCTGGAGGTATTTAAGAGATGGGCAGACACAGAGCTTAGAGATATGGTTTAGGGATGGTCCTTGTCAAAGTTAGTTGATGGTTGGACTTGATGATCTGAAAGGTCCCTTCCTGGGCCATTCTATGATTGTTAAATTATTTATTGGAGTCTAAAAAGCAACTTCTGGCCCAAGGCATCTTTTTCTAGTACCCACCAACCGTAAGGCTCAGGATTTTTAGAGGGAAAGGAACTGAATTGGTGAGAATTTGGTTTATCTGGTGATGAAAAGCCCAAGTGAGGAGTTGGGGTGCTATCAAAGGGCAAGCAGAAGAAAAAGGGCTGTGAGAGTGGGTGGGAAATGTTGTAGAGCACTCCAAGAAAGGTGTAATTAAGGAGGGGCAGGGCTGATCGAGTCAAAGCACATTCCTGGGTGTCTGGCAGGAGATAAGATAACCCTGGAGATGACAAGGACCATGCTGAGCTCCCAGGTCTAGCAACATGCCAGCTGCACTTCACTCCTGGCCCTGTGCACCTTGTTGGAAACCCAGGCTCAAGTGCAGAGCAGCAGTGACAGTCCCCAGCAGGGACCTTTCGGGACTGGGACTGCAGGGCATGTGCTACTGCTCATCCTAGACATAGATACCATCCTTTAGAAAGCCTTGCTCAGGCCACTAGAGACAAGATTAATAGCTGGAGGGAGAAAGGGTTATAGGTTTGGGAGGCTCATTGTGCTGGAGGATGAGGTGGGTAAAGCAGGAAGATGACTCAGCAGCAGGGTAAGACCTTAGGTGTTTGGCAGAACTGAGGAACTCAAGAAAAAACTTCATGAGAGCTACTTAAATGCATCCATTCTTGCACCAGAGACATAAATCTTCTCATAGAATGGTTTGGCTGGAAGAAACCTCAAAGATCATCTGGTTGCAGTCCCCCTGCCCGGGGCAGGGACACCTCCCACCAGCCCTGGTTGCTCCAAGCTCCATCCAACCTGGCTTTGAACCCCTCCAGGGATGGGGCATCCACAGCTTCTTTGGACAACCTGTTCCAGGGTCTCACCACCCTCACAGCAAAGGGTTTCTTTCCCTTTTTCTTTCCCTTTTAGATTCCCTGTGCTCCCATCAATATTATAATTTTCAGGAATATCTGGAAACAAACTACATTTCAAACTGAATAAATCGAGCCCTATTTTTAATTTTAAAAGTTATAGTCTTTGATATTTTTTAGCTTAAATATTCCATGAGCTCTGCAGGAGCTGTAAACAGCTCCAGTTGACATACAAGTGGATGTCCTTCACCCAAAAGGTTTTGTGTAGAGAGACTGATTAGTTTGGAGTCCCTTCTGTAACACAGGCAGGAAGGTTTTCTGCAATCCTGTGATCTCTTCCATCTCTTCTGTGGTGTGATGGCTGGTGCAGTGGCATACTTAGCTTTAAATTACCCTGAATTTATCCCTCTACTGAGCCTGTTCACTGTTCCATGGCCAGCAGAGGGTGCTCCAGGCTCGGGTTAGGTCTCAGCGCTGCTGCTGAAGGGTATTATAGAATAGTTTGGGATGAAGGGACCTTCAAGATCATCTACTTCCAACCCCCCTGGCATGGGCAGGGACACCTCCCACTACACCAGGTTGCTCAGTGCCTCATCCAGCCTGGCCTTAAACACCTCCAGGAATTGAGGGGGCATCCACCACCTCTCCGGGCAACCTCTTCCAGTGTCTCACCACCCTCACCCTAAAGAATTTTTCTTCTCTCCAGCCTAAATTTCCCCTCTTCCAATTTGCATCCATTACGCCTAGTCCTGCCATCCAGGACCCTATTAAAAAGTCCTACCCCAGCCTTTCTGTAGCCCCTTCAGGTATTGAGAAGCTACTATGAGGTCTCCTCTCAGCCTTCTCCAGGCTGAAAAACCCTAACTTCTTCAGCCTGTCATTCTTGGATCTGTATTCTTGTGAGGAAACGCTTCTGAGACAGGCACTGCCATATTCAGCACATGCAGGGCAGCCAGGCTTAAAAAAGAAAGTCTCTTCCTTCCTCTTTCTTCACACCAAGAGGTTCTTTCCTCACCCTGAGGATGATGACAGTCATCAGCTTGCTTTGGTTGGAAGGGACCTTTCAGATCATCAGGTCCAACCATCAACCTAACTCTAACAAGAACCAGTCCTAAACCATATCTCTAAGCTCTGTGTCCGCCCATCTCTTAAATACCTCCAGGAATGGTGCCTCAACCACCTCTCTGGGCAGACTGTTCCAATGCTTGGTGACTCCTGAAGTGTCAAATTTTTTCCCAATATCCAGTCTAACCCTCCCCTGGCACAACTTGAGGCTGTTTCTTCTTGTCATGTCACCTGTTTCCTGAGAAAGAACTTGATCCCCACCTCTCTATACCCTGCTTTAAGGTACTTGTAGAGAGCACTGAGGTCTCCTCTCAGTTTTCTGTTGGAGATGGATGTCAGGCCATCAGTGATGTGCATCACAGAATATCAGGGATTGGAAGGGACCTCATGAGATCATCTAGTTCCATCCCCCTGCCAGAGCAGGAACATCCAGATCAGGTCTCACAGGAAGGTGTCCAGGTGGGGTTTGAATGTCTCCAGAGAAGGAGACCCCACACCCTCTCTGGGCAGCCTGGGACACTCTTCTCTTGCTCTCACAAAGTTCTTTCTCTCTGTTGTGCTGGCCCAAGTCCAGTGAGGTCCTTCCTCTTTGCCTACAGATGCCTGAGATGACTAACCCTCAGCATCTACCCAGAATGAGTCAGTCTTGTAAAAATCATGAGATTAGCTTGAAAATAATCCACAGTGGGAGCTATTTGTGTCCAGGCCTTTAAGGTGCTCTTGGGACTTGTTTCCTCTGCATTGGGCAGGGCTGAGAACAAGCTGTTCTCTCATGTGAAAGGCAAGATGAGAGTCTTGGGCTGTGGGCAACTGGTTCCTCAGATGAACACCCAATGTCAGTAGGCTGGTCGTAAATCATAGAAGGTAGGGAGGCTGTAGAAGACACGTAGCACCTCTGTGTTGCCCAAAAACTTGCAGACCTTGGGTCCTGGCTGATTGCCTGAGAGATTTTGCATATCTACTGTTCATACATTGAAATAAAAGGTCTTCTCAATACCTGAAGAGGGCTACAGAAAGGCTGGGTAAGACTTTTTAATAGGGTCCAGGTTGGAAGGATTAGGGGTTATGGATGCAAATTGGAAGAGGGGAAATTTAGGCTGGAGAGAAGGAAGAAATTCTTTATGGTGAGGGTGGTGAGACACTGGAAGAGGTTGCCCAGAGAGGTTGTGGATGCCCCCTCAATCCCTGAAGGTGTTTAAGGCCAGGCTGGATGAGGCATTGAGCAACCTGGTGTAGTGGGAGGTGTCCCTGCCCATGCCAGGGGGGTTGGAACTAGATGATCTTGAAGGTCCCTTCATCCCAAACTATTCTATGATTTTGTGCTCTCCCCTTGGCCCAGAACATGTCTTGGCCTTCAGTGTGTTCCTTGTTGCTGCTCTTTACTGTGGGAGTGGCTGGATTTTGATGATGAGCATCAATGTGATCAGCCCATGGGGTATTATGGTTCCCCATGTGGTGTAAGGAAAGCTGAATCATTTCCCAATAAAACCCAGAGCTTGGGATCTGGCTCCAGCTCCAATGTTCCCCAGCATCATCTGTGCCACCTGGGACAAAACCTCCTGCCAAATAACCAGTCAGTCCCAGTAAATGGTGATGATGAGGAGCTTGAAGGCTGAATCAGACAGCCAAGATGAAGAAACAGCTTCAGGGCAAAGTGGCACCACAAAATCCACCACCAGTCCTTTGCAAATGTCATTGCAGACCGAGTCAGAATCCAGCTTCCTCTTAAAATGTTCAGCACGAGGCATGTTTATTGGTGGTTGTTGGAAAAATGTGGTTATTCTGCTCTTGGACAGCCCTGACCTCTTGTAAAAGTATCCCAAAAAATTGAGACTGTTGTAAGAGCAGACTGAGCTGGACTTTTGTTGGCCAATTCAGGACAGGCCAGCTTGGATGAAGTTCCACCACTGATGAAGGTCACCATAAAGAGGTGGTGCTTTGTAGAAGCATGATTTTCCCTGAAGAAGGTGTTTCCTTCCTCTCCCTGCCCAAAGGGACCAGATATTTTGCTTCTGGGTTAAGAGCATGGTCTGTGGCTTGATCAGGATTTTCCATCCAGGGGTTGCAGAGAGCAAATAATGGAAGCTCTTCCTAAAAATGAGGGTTTCTATGGTGACCTGCATCTGGTCTTGGGATGGAAATCTGGTTGCACTGGTTTTACATTAGCACCTGCAAAGTGGGAATGAGCTCAGTGCTTAGAAGATGAAGCATCAAGAGAGAAAACTAATAGAATGGTTTGGGTTGGAAGGGACCTTCAAGATCATCTTGTTCCAACCCCCCTGCCGTGGGTAGGGACACCTCCCACTACACCAGGTTGCTCAGTGCCTCATCCAGCCTGGCCTTAAACACCTCCAGGGATTAAGGAGGCATCCACAGCCTCTCTGGGCATCCTCTTCCAGTGTCTCACCACCCTCACAGGAAAGAACTTCTTTCTTCTACCCACTCTAAATCTCCCCTCTTCCAATTTGCATCCATTCCTCCTAGTCCTGCCATCACATATCCTATTAAAAAGTCCTACCCCAGCCTTTCTGTAGCCCCATTAAGGTATTGAGAAGCTGCTCTGAGCTCCCCCCTGAGCCTTCTCTTCTCCAGGCTGAACAACCCCAACTCCTTCAGCCTGTCCTCATGAAGGAGGTGCTCCAGCCCTCTCATCATCTTTGTTGCCTTTCTCTGGACCTGCATCTGGTCTTGGAATGGAAATCAGCAACCTTTGCACTGGTTTTACATTAGCACGTGAGTGAGCTCAGAGCTTAGAGGACAAAGGACCCATCAATAAATCAAGAGAGAAAATCCATCATTGGAAGAAACCAATGTTCATATGAATCCATCAGGGGGATTACTTTTGTCCTTAGCAGCTGGCACTGAGGGTGGTGTGCTAACTCCCAGGCTTTCTGCTGTCAGATTTCATCTTGGTGCCCATCTGGAGGCCGAGTTCCACCCTTCCTCACTTCATTCTTCAGAAATATGGCACTGTGAGTCACACCTTGTGCCACCCGGGTGAATCAAGGGGCATATATGTAACACACAGTGGCAGTGATGGCACCAACCTTATGTGTGTTTTCTCTGCATTTTCTTCTTCAAATCGGGGTTGGTGATGCTGGTATGGGTCTTATTTAGTCAATTGCACACTCTGAAGGGACTTTATTTTCTAAGAGCATTGTAGGATGTGCAGGTAGATGACTGCACGAAGAGAAGGCTCAGGGGGGACCTTGGAGTAGCTTCTGAAGGGGGGCTACAGAAAGGCTGGGGTAGGACTTTTTAATAGGGTCCAGGATGGCAGGACTAGGAGTAATGGATGTAAATTGGAAGAGGGGAGATTTAGGCTGGATATAAGAAATATGTTCTTTGCTGTGAGGGTGGTGAGACAGTGGAAGAGGTTGCCCAGAGAGGTTGTGGATTCCCCCTCAATCCCTGGAGGTGTTTAAGGCCAGGCTGGATGAGGCACTGAGCAACCTGGTGTAGTGGGAGGTGTCCCTGCCCATGGCAGGGGGGTTGGAACTAGATGATCTTGAAGGTCCCTTCCAACCCAAACCATTCTATGATTCTCACAGCCTTTGTCTTCCTGCTGACACCTTGAATGCAGCTGCTACAACAACCCATTACTTACCTGTGGTTTGCAACCAGAGAAAGAACAAAATGTCCTCAGGAACTTAGCATGACTTGTTTCTGGGAGGCTTTCTATAGTTTGGGTGAGAAGGGACCTCAAAGATCATGTGGTTCCAACCCCCTGCCCAGCTTGTTCGAAGACTCATCCAGCCTGGTCTTGAACCCCTCTAGGGATGGGACCTCCATCACCTCTCTGGGCAACCTGGGCCAGTGTCCAACCACCCTCATGGGGCAGAACTTCTCTGGACAACCAATATATTGTCTTCATAGAATCATGAAAGTCTTCCTATGAATTAATTTACCTTAATCCCTTGGCCATAATTGACTCTAAGTCATGCATGTGATAAGAAGTATCAGAGGAAAATGTGTGTATCTAAACTCTTTCTGGGCTTAGGGTGACTGAAATTATAATTTCTGGGTTGTCTCCAAGTGGCAGCACTGCTCTTTCACCACCTCCCACTGCCTGCTAGAAGCTTTATTCTGGGTGGGTAAAAGAAGTCAACTCCTGATGTTGAAAGCCAAAGTGTGATTTTGTGGCCACTGTGGTGGTTCTCTAAGGACAACAGCTCCTCGGAGAGCAGAGTTAACAGCACCAGAGAATGAGTTGGTCTCTTCATCCCAAAAGGATACGCTTGACCCGCCTGAAGAGGGAGCAAAACCCCCATATTTGGAGAGAGAGGACCCTCCACTTCCTTTACCATTTAACCACTCGCTTGAAACACGACCTGGGGATAGGAAGCACCAGTTCCTAAGGGAATCATCCCCTTTTGGACTAGAAAAAGCCTGATGGAGGTAACTTTAGACAAGATTTTGTACCCGTTTTTCCATGAATAGTGCAGGAACCACTGATGTCACCCCATGTGAGAGAGGACTTCCTATCTGGCATGGCTGAAAAGCAGACCCTGCTGTGTGCTTCACCTCAGTGGTATCTCCTCCAGCTTTGCTGGACTACATGCAGTCTCTACCATAGAATCATGGAATAGTTTGGGTTGGAAGGGCCCTCAAAATCATCTAGTTCCAACCCCCCTGCCATAGGTAGGGACACCTCTCACTAGACCAGGTTGCTCAGTGCCTCATCCAGCCTGGCCTTAAACACCTCCAGGGATTGAGGGGGCATCCACAGCCTCTCTGGGCAACCTCTTCCAGTGTCTCACCACCCTCACAGTGAAGAACTTCTTTCTTCTACCCACTCTAAATCTCCTCTCTTCCAATTTGCATCCATTCCTCCTAGTCCTGCCATCCTGCACCCTATTAAAAAGTCCTACCCCAGCCTTTCTGTAGCCCCTTTAGGTATTGAGAAGCTACTATGAGGTCCCCTCTGAGCCTTCTCCAGGCTGAACAACCCCAACTCCTTCAGCCTGGCCTCAGAAGAGAGGTGCTTCAACCTTCTCATCTCCCTCCTCTGGACCTGCTCCAACATCTCAATGTCCTTCTTATGTTGAGGACTCCAGAACTGGACATGATACTCCAGTCTGGGGGAAATGCTGATAGAGTCCTGATATCTGAATAGTGGACTTTGACACTGGAAACAAGATGACATTTGATTAGTCAGTTGTTTTTTCTAGGCTGCCATGGCCAGAAATGATTTCAAACTGCTCTGCTTTTGGCCAGATGTTTGATGGAGTGCCACATTATATATTTATTAAGGGAGTGAAGAAATACTAACTGGATAAAAATAGCAAGGCCTGGATTAGAAACTGGCTGGCAGATGAGGAACAGTGGTTCCACTGTTACTTCAGGACACCCCGTGGCACCAGAAAAATCCTGATACCGGGGGCTACAGGAAAGCTGGGGAGGGCATGGAGCCACAGGATGAGGGACAATGGTTTGAAACTAGAGCAGGACAGGGTTAGATGAGACATGAGGAAGAAGTTCTTCCCATGAGGGTAGTGAGACACTGGCCCAGGGAGCACAGAGAGGTGGTGGAAGCCCCATCCCTGGAGACATTCAAGGCTGGGCTTGTTGAGGTTCTGAGCAACCTCATCTAGTGCAGGGGGATGGACTAGATGGCCTTTGAAGGTCCCTTCCATCTCAACACATTCAATGATACAACTCTTATTTCAAATGTCTTTGTGTCCTCCCCTAGAGCCTTGAGAGCTTTGTTTCTTAGGTCCCTAAGCAAATGATTGGTTGATCTTCAGACTTTTTCCTGTGCCAGAGCAAGTCTGTTCTGGGATTTCTTTGACCAAATGAGGACTGATGTCCCAAAGGTCTGATGATGTCCTCAAAGGTGCTGGGCTGAAACAGACAGAGCTCAGGAAAAGGAGCTGGAGCCTGAGGCCAGCCTTTGATGAGATCTGTCCCTGAGCTGATACCTTGGCTGGGTGATTTCAGCCATGGTGGTTGCCTGATCATAGAATCATAGAATAGTTTAGGGTGGAAGGGACCTTCAAGATCATCTAGTTCCACCCCCCCTGCCATGGGCAGGGACACCTCCCACTACACCAGGTTGCTCAGTGCCTCATCCAGCCTGGCCTTAAACACCTCCAAGGATTGAGGGGGCATCCACAACCTCTCTGGGCAACCTCTTCCAGTGTCTCACCACCCTCACAGCAAAGAATTTTTCTTATATTCAGCCTGAATCTCTCCTCTTCCAACTTCATTTCACTTCAGTAACCCCTTGCTCCTCCCTGTGGGATGTGCATCAGCCAGATGGTTTCTCTGTTGCCTGGCATCAGCCCTATCACCCATGAAGTTTACTGTTCTTGGGTTTCTGTGGTCAGCCAGAGATGCAGGAACTCTGCAGCTTGCAGACAAACAGAAAATCTGGCACTTTCTTTAGTGTGACCATGTCCCTGTGGTGGTTGGCAGGGTGCCCTCCCTGAGGGGAAAATTACAGATGTTTGATCTTCAAACAGTGTCCATAGGGATTGTTACTAGATCTGAGCAGATACCATATCTCCCCTTCCATCTGAGGAACAGCTTTCTCTGCTCTTTCAACACCAAGCAAACAAACCCTCTACAAACCTTCCCATTTCTTAACTGTGTCAAAATTTAAGAAGCATCTTTTGTTCTGAAATGGGATTTTCTTGCTTTTTTTCCTTGATCTGCTTAAAGATCTTGGACAAAAATGTCCAACCAAGCAGACAGGCCTTGGGATAATTCAGGATAATTCACAACAAACCTATCTGCCAAGCTTTTGGCCATCAAAGATGGGTCAAATTATTCCTTTCATGGGTGTAGTGGTGTCATGTAGTTACCTGAAGCTCAGTGAGGTGGGGATATTTTCTTCTCCTGAAGAAGGAATGAGATGGAATGGCCAAGGTTTGCTCAGCCCAGTGATTGGCAGAGTGGGAATGAGAATCCAAACTTCTTAAGCCCCAGAGGTCAGATAAAAATAAATTTTTTAAAAAATAAAAAAATCAAAAAAACCCCAACAATAAACCACAACCTAAAATGTTTTCATACATTTTCATTCTCATGAGAATGAAAGAGGTAAAAAGGGAGTTGAGAGTTTCTTTCCCCACTGGTGGAGGGAGCTGGTGTGTTCACCTCGTTGTCCAGATGAGTGACACTTCTCAGAGAGGAAGGAGAGGACGTCACTGGGGTATTTTTAACTCGAGTAGGTGTTTTTCTTAATGACTTCAGGCAGGTTCCCTCGCCCACTCCATCTGCACTTTTAATTAACTGCTAAGGCAATGGGATTTCATCTGAAGGTGCTCACTGGCTCCTCTCTAGCAAGTCTGGTGACACACAACCTTGAAGAACTCTCACTTGATTTATACCTGGTGGCTTTCTAGATGCCACCTGGCCAGACAGAGGTGGCAGCAGCAGTGTGGAAGCTTTAGAGGGTCCATCAGCCCTTTTTGCTGGTGCATAGGGGGAAGAAAAGGGAAAGGCAGGTCCCCTGCTGAAGCAGAAAGGTTTCTGCTTGAAACATGGAGATCTGACAAAGTTTTGGCACCAGTGAAGAAGATGGGAAAGGAGATCCTTTAGCTTTACAGCTGCTGACATCATACAGGCTTTCTTTGAGAGCCAAGGTAGAGACACAAGTGTCAAAGCCAAGCAAAGTCTTCCAGATTGTCTCAGCAGGATTATCATCCCCAGAATTTCACAATGTCATGGATTGGGAAGGAACTCAAGAGATCATCTAGTCCCTGATCCTGCCAGAGCAGGAACACCCAGATCAGGTCACACAGGAAGGTGTCCAGGTGGGGTTTGAATGTCTCCAGAGAAGGAGATCCCACACCCTCTCTGAGCAGCCTGGGACACTCTGCTCTCACCCTCACCCAGACAGAGTTCTTTCTCCTATTTCTGTGGAGCCTCCTGTGTTGCAGCTTGCACCCATTGTCCCTTGTCCTATCATTGGGTGTCACTGAGAAGAGTTTGGTTCCATCCTCCTGACACTCACCCTTTCCATATTTATAAACATGAATGAGGTCACCTCTCATTCTCCTCTTCTCCAAACTAAAGAGACCCAGAAGGGAGATGCTCCAATCCCTTCATCATCTCTGTGTCTTTGTACTAGGCTCTCTCCAGCAGTTTCCTGTCCTTCTGATGGCCCCACAACTGGACACAACATTCCAGATGTGGACATCTGCATTTCACACAGATTACAGAGAAAAAAAGAAGGAAAAAGGAAAGAAAGCTTTGAGTGAGTAAAAATTCAAGCCTAATATTATTAAAGCGAGCCCACTCACTTTCCCTTTATCCCACCCCAATTTGGCTTGTTTTAGGTGGACACTAAAGCAATCTAAGGGTGGTATGTGATGTGTGAGTTCAAGTCCCACAGGCTGAGGGATCTTCTACCTCTTGGAGCAAGGTGCTGGGCACAGAAGCAAAGGGCTGGCAGGTAACAGCATGAAGTCAGCTGCTGACTGTGAATGTTTGCTGACAGCAGCTCCCAGAGCGTGCCAGCTCTGGCTGCCCCAACCCACAAAGCTCTCAAAGCCAGGACCTCATCAGTGATGACAGTGATGTGGATATGGGAGGGATGAAACTTGCTGTAAAAACACTGCCCTGTGTCTTAAAATGGGCATTGAAGGAGTTAGTGGAGACAAGAGGAAACACGCTCAGCAAGCACAGAGTTTAGCCCAAACACCCTTTCAGCTGGGAGGGTGTCAGAGGGAAATTTCAGTGATGAAGGCTGGAAACCCCCCACAAAAAAAACACCAACAAATTGTGAAGGAAGTTTCCCCTGTCAAAACCTTTGTTTTATTCATAGAATCCCAAAATGTCAGGGATTGGAAGGGACCTCAAGAGATCAACTACTCCCACCCCCCTGCTGGAGTAGGAACACCCAGATCAGGTCACACAAGAAGGTGTCCAGGTGGGGTTTGAATGTCTCCAGAGAAGGAGACCCCACACCCTCTCTGGGCAGCCTGGGACACTCTTCTCTCACCCTCACCAAGTTCTTTTTCCTATTTCTGTGGAACCTCCTGTGTTGCAGCTTGCACCCATTGCCCTTTGTCCTATCACTGGATGTCCCTGCAAAGTCTCACCCTTTCCATATTTATAAAAACAATATTTATAAACATTCAGGTTGCCCTGAGAGGTTGTGGATGCCCCCTCAATCCCTGGATGTATTTCAGGCCAGGCTGGATGAGGGACTGAGCAACCTGATCTAGTGGGAGGTGTCTCTGCCTATGCCAGGGGGGGAACTAGATGATCTTGAAGGTCCCTTCCAACCCAAACTAGTCTATGATTCTAATAATTTCCTTTTTCTTTTGGACAGAGGGTTTTCTAACAGCACCAGGTTCTATTTTCATTCCCAGGTTCTATTTTCATTCTCAGCTTCACCATGAACATCTCATGCCTGCACCTTTACTTAAGGCTTTCGTGTCATGGATTCCCTGCCCATGGCAGGGGGGTTGGAACTAGATGATCTTTAAAGTCCCTTCCAACCCAAACTATTCTATGATTTTAAATCCTCTTTAGAGTTGGAGTTGCTTTTGTTTGTCAGACTGATGTAGTTCAAGCCATTCAGCTCTTCCAGAGGAGGAGTGCTTGTTGCTAGTTATTAAAAATGAAGGATTAGATGTAATCTGGGTGTTCTTCCCTAGCCCTCCAAGCACATGTTGTTAGTCAGAGGGCACTTTTTGGTCTGACTCAATGGGATTACTTTTGTTGTAATAGTTATTCAAACAACCTCACATTCTTTTTTTAGATAATCTGGCTGTTCATTAAGTGGAGGCACAGATTTGACAGCCCTCAAGAGGAGAGGTGGGAATGCAGGTTACCTGCAGGCACACTGAGGGGGAGGCTCAACAGATAAAGTGCTCTGGATCTCGTGGCTTTTTCTGGCAGTGTGACCAGTAAAGCTTGTTGTTTCTCCATGTTGGAAGTGTTGAGTCTGCATCATTTTGCAGTGAGGGTAGAGAAACACTGGAAGAGGTTGCCCAGAGAGGTTGTGGATGCCCCCTCAATCCCTGGAGGTGTTTAAGGCCAGGCTGGATGAGGCACTGAGCAACCTGTTGTTATGGAAAGTGTCCCTGCCTATGGCAAAGGGGTTGGAACTAGATGATCTTGAAGGTCACTTCCAACCCAAACCATTCTATGATTCTATGTTGGTGGCAGCCATGGGGTTTGACCCATGGGGATGCTTTTGAAAAAGAACAGATTCAGACTTCAGTACCTGAAGGGGCTACAGGAAAGCTGGGGAGGGGCTGTTTGCCAGGACATGGAGCCACAGGATGAGGAGCAGTGGTTTGAAACTAGAGCAGGGCAGGATTAGATGGGACATTAGAAAGAAGTTCTTCCTTATGATGGTGGTGAGACAATGGTCCAGGTTGCCCAGAGAGGTGGTGGAGCCCTCATCCCTGGAGATATTCAAGGCCAGGCTTGCTGAGGCTCTGAGCAACCTGATCTAATCCAGGATGTCCCTGCTCACTGCAGGGGGTTGGACTTGATGGCCTCTTAAGGTCCCTTCCAGGGTATTGCCAGTGCATGGTGCTACAGGACAAGGGGAAATGGTTTAAACTAGAGCAGGGCAGGGTTAGATGAGACATTAGAAAGAAGTTCTTCCTTATGATGGTGGTGAGACAATGGTCCAGGTTGCCCAGAGAGGTGGTGGAGCCCTCATCCCTGGAGATATTCAAGGCCAGGCTTGCTGAGGCTCTGAGCAACCTGATCTAGTGAAGGATGTCCCTGCTCACTGCAGGGGGTTGGATTAGATGGCCTCTGAAGGTCCCTTCCAACCCATCAAATTCTTTGCTCAAGTCTATCTGTAGATTGCCCAAGTGGCAGAGTGGGGTCTGCATGTTCACAGATCCCATTGAAACACGGAGAGAAGACAGCATGAAGGTGATGGAGCTGACAGCAGTTAGCTGGCTTTTATGTGGGACCTTCTCCCTTTGAGCAGATCTTGCCCTTCCAAACACTCATTAGTTCTCATCAAACCCCTCCACAGGGCTGCTAAATTTCCTTTAGCACATTTCAGGAGGAGGAACACATTTCCCCCAGCCACCAGCTCCCTCTGGGCAGGCAGTGACAAAGATTTCAGTGGAATCTTGACCAATCAATTAGTGGCTATTTAGTGGCTTGTTTGTTTTGCCGAGGTGGGTCTGCATCTTGACATCTTCTTCAGCATCCTTCTCCCAAACAGGTGGTGGGAATTCCTTTAGAGGAAAGCCACCAATTGCAACTCCCATTCCTAAAGATGACTTTTCTTCATGAGCTGCTGTGGTTAGCAGAGCTGAGGTGTCATTAATAAAAGTAGAGAACTCATCAAATCCCACGCTGCTCATTCATCTTCACTAATGAGCTGGAGCCAACCCCAGGACTGCACATTCAGAAGGTCATCCTGCTGCACCTGTAGCTACAGAAATTCTTTCAGAGAGCACTTTGTTTCACCTGCTGTGCACATAACTCTGCTCTCTTCATCTGCAGGTAGCTGCCACCACCCTAATGCGTGGGATCCAGGTTATACAACCTGTTGTTAGATGCTGATGTGAGCTGACAGCCTTGTGAAGCTTTAAACTCCAGTGCTCTGAGTTTATCACTCTTTATAAATCATAGTAGAATGGTTTGGGTTGGAAGGAACCTTACAGATCATCTAGTTCCACCCATTCCTGGGCAGGGACACCTCCCACCACAACAGGTTGCTCAATGCCTCATCCATCCTGGTCTTAAACACCTCCAGGGATTGAGGAGGCATCCACAGCCTCTCTAGGCACTTACCAACTTAGAGGAGGGAAGAAAAGGGGGAAAAACAAATACTCTGGCCATCTTGAAATGTTTGGCATTAGTATCTTCAAATGAAATGCTTCTAGGGCTTTCTTTTCAGCTCTGTTTGTGTGCAAAGCTGATGGTGGAAGGACTCAAAATTAGAAAGAAAGATTGAGAGAGGCTGAAAGAAAGAACTGCTTTCCAAACCACTGATCAGATATATCAGCTGGGAGATCCTGTGTTTTTATTCCTCTTTTTTAGATAAATTGGAAAAGACTGAGAAGTTCTTCTTTGATTTTTTTTTACCTCTCAGGTTTGTTTTGAATCCAAATGCTAATAGTGATTATGTGAAGCAAAGTTTTCCACTCCTGATGCCTCCCCCACCACCCCCTTTGCCATGACTCAGCTTCACTGGAGCTGGAGAGACCACAGAGACAAAGCAAAAAAATCTCATAAACACAGAAAATCAATCCCACACAGATACTAAAACAAAGCCAGGGCATTGTTTGGAGCCACTCTAAAGAGCCTTGATATTTCCTGAGAATTCCCAAGTGTCTACAATATCTTCCACAGCATCAAGCCCAGCGTGTGTTGTGGTCATTAGTCTGAAGAACATATTCATTTATGAGTTTGAGATGGGCTTGTTAGCCCAGAGTGGAAACCTCAGTTATGAGCTTCACTCCACAAGATTGAGGATTTATTGTGTGCCATCAAACCATCTCAATGATTTGATGACTGGGCTTCTGAGAAACTCAGAGTTCTAAAAACAAAAAACTGAGGGAAGGAGAATGATGTGAAGAAACTGAAGGACCCATAGGGGTGGTGGAAGCCCCATCCTTGGAGACATCCAAGACCAGGCTTGCTGAGGCTCTGAGCAACCTCATCTAGTGCAGGAAGTCCCTGTCACTGCAGGGGGTTGGACTTGATGGATTAAAAGGTCCCTTCTGTCTCAAAGAATGGCCCAGGTTGGAAGGTTGGAGACATTCAAACCCCACCTGGACACCTTCTTGTGTGACCTGCAGGATGTCTCTGCTCATTGCAGGGGGGGTAGAACTAGATGGCCTTTGAAAGTCCCTTCCAACTCTAGGGTTCTGTGTCTTCTCCTGGGACTTGGATTGGACTAAATGATCTCTTGAAGTCCCTTCCAATCCTTGATGTTCTGTGATTCTGTGACTTCATTCATTCCTTCAGCCACCCCACTGTTCCCCTAGAAGATCCCTGCTCACTTCATAGAGTTCTGGCCCTTCCTGGAGGGTCCTGCTGGTTTCTTGCTGTGGTGGGAACCCATGGAAAGCTTGGGAGGTTCTGGTGGGACCCTTGTCCTCCATGAGTCCCCCTTTTCTGGTCCTGCTTCATAGAATGGCCTTAGTTTTGAGGGATTTTTCAGATCATCAGCCCCACTCTGACAAGAACCATCCCTAAACCACATCTCTAAGCTCTATGTCTGCTCATCTCTTAAATACCTCCAGGGATGAAGCTTCAACCTCTTCACTGGGAATTTGTCACCTCCTTCTGGGTGAAAAAATAACCCAAAAAACCAAAAAAACCCAAAAAAACAATAAAACCCAAAAATACTCTTATCTGTCAAGAACATCTAAAATTTTCCAATTTCCAGTAATTCTGGAGGTGTTTTGAACCTTCTCAGCTCCAAACAAGGAAGATGAGTCATGGAGACCAAAGCCACCAGATGGCCTCAGATGACATATTCCTTGTGGGGGGTCATTTCTGGAGAGCTGAGGGCACAATTTATTAAAACCCAGACGTTGAACCCACTACCCCAAACTCATCTTCTCAAAGATGAGCACCCTAAAACTAATCCAGGTGTCTCTATAAAGAAGTTGCAACTGAGTCACCCCTTTCTAAAACAGGAATCTCAGATTGTGAGTCACCAGGAGAACCACCTCCCTGTGTCTCCTGACTCCAGAGGATGCTTGTTTAACCAGAAGCTGAAAACTGCTCAAGTGAGTCGAATCTTCCACCCTAAGTCATCCTGGAAGAATTTTGGCTGAGGGGGAAATAGCAGGCAGGTGAGTTCAGGGTCCTCAGCCTGCTCTAGGTGGGAAAACATCCCCACCTCAGCCACAGATGGAGTCTTTCAGGGCTTTAAAATTAATTATCTTGCTTTTCTAATGATGTGCTTTCCCACTGGTCACCCAGGAGCAATATATTCCAAGAGGAAACCAGTGATGAGTGGTGTTCCCCAAGGATCAGTACTGGGACCAGTGCTATTTAACATCTTCGTAGGAGATATGGCCAGTGGGATTGAGTGCACCCTCAGCAAATTTGCAGATGACACCAAGCTGTGTGGTGCAATTGATACACCTGAAGGAAGGGATGCCATCCAGAGGGACCTTGACAGACTTGAGAGGTGGGCCCAAGCCAACCTCATGAAGTTCAACAAGGCCAAGTGCAAGGTCCTGCACCTGGGTGGAAGCAATCCCAAGCACAGACACAGGCTGGGTGGAGAGTGGCTTGAGTGCAGCTCCGTAGAGAAAGACTTGGGGGTGTCAGTTGATGACAAACTCAACATGAGCCAGCAGTGTGCACTCGCAGCCAAGAAGGCACCAACCAAATCCTGGGTTGCATCAAGAGGAGTGTGACCAGCAGGTCCAGAGAGGTGATTTTACCCCTCTACTCGGCACTGGTGAGACCCCACCTGGAGTATTGCGTCCAGTTCTGGAGCCCTCAACACAGGAAGGACATTGAGCTATTGGAGAGGGTCCAGAGAAGGGCCACGAAGATGATCAAAGGGTTGGAGCAACTGCCCTATGAGGACAGGCTGAAGGAGTTGGGGTTGTTCATCCTGGCTCAGAGGGGACCTTATAGTAACTTCTCAGTACCTGAGGGGGTCCTACAGAAAGGCAGGGGAAGGAATTTTTAACATAATATCGGATGGGAGGACTAGAAACAATGGATGTAAATTAGAGGGGGATAGATTTAGACTAGACATAAGAAAGAAATTCTTTACAGTGAGGGCGGTGAAGCACTGGAACAGGTTGCCCAGGGAGGTTGTGGATGCCCCCTCTCTGGAGGTGTTCAAGACCAGGCTGGACAGGGCACTGGGCAGCCTGGTCTAGTGGGAGGTGTCCCTGCCTATGGCAGGGGGGTTGGAACTCGATGATCTTTAAGGTCCCTTCCAACCCAAACTATTCTATGATTCTATGATATTAAGGTCAAGGCAAGTCTATTTTAGGTGATAAAATATATATTTGGGTCACCAGAAACACCAATGTAGGTCTCCTCCTCCTTCTGAGGGTTAAAAATGTCACCAAAATTGGGTGATTTGTGTGAAAAAACATTCTTTTTATCAATCTGTGTCAGTGTGATGGAAAGGGAACTCCTTTTTGTCCACATATTTGGTCAAAAATGACCATATTTCTCAGCTTATAATCTGAAGGTCACTTGGAAGTGACATTTCAACACTAGGGGTTTGTAAAAATAGAAAAAAAATCTATTGTAGAACTGAAAAAAAAAAAGAAAATCTGTGAACCAAACAGATGTGTTGGGCTGTCGTCACCCCTTTCTCCATTCTGAAGCACTGTTTGTTCCACAAAGAGCCCCCTCATCTTCTTAAGCCAATTAAAAATAAATAAAAAGACTATTTTTAATTTTTAAATTGTTACTAAAGAACTTCCAGGTTGCTCTTTTCTCAGTTGAGAATTCCAAAAGTTTGTGTTTGGGTTTGTTTTCACATGAGTGGTTACAAAAATGATGAGATTCATCACACTACTAAAGATTCACACGTAGGAAAAGCATAATTTGGGGTTGTTTTCTTTGTTTTATGCCTTTTTCCCAAATGTAAGCACTCACTTTTAGGATTGGCACTTCATATGTGAGCTCATGTATGTGTATCTGCACACAGTGTGTCCAAACTGAATTGTGATACTTTTCCCCCTTTCCTTTTAGAGCTAAAATCTGGAGCTTATTTTTAAACAAAAGCAGAGGTGCCCCAAATTTTTTTTCTTTCCCCTTTTTTCCTCCCCCTTTTTTCCATCCACGTTTTTGTCCCCTTTTTCCTCCACCTTTTTTCCTCCCCCTTTTTTTTCTCCCCTTTTTTTCTCCCCTTTTTTTACCCTCCTTTTTCTCATTGACCTTTTTTGTCCTTTTTTCCTTTCCTTTTTCACCACCGTTTTTTCTCCCCTTTTTATCCCTTTTTCAGCCCTTTTTGTCCCTTTCTTCCTTCCCCTTTTTTCCATCCCCCTTTTTTCCCATCCCTCTTTTTTTTACCCCTTTTACCACCCTTTTTTCACCCCCATTTTTTTGCTCCCCTTTCTCCCCCCCTTTTTGTCCTTTTCCCCTGCCCCATTTTTTCCTCCCTTTTTTCATCCCTCTTTTTCCATCCCCTCTTTTCCTCCACCTTTATTTCCCTTTTCTCCCCCTTTATTTCCCCTTTCTCCCCCTTTATTTCCCACTTCTCCCCCCTTTCTTCCCCTTCTCTCCGTTTTTTCCCCTTTCTCCCCCTTT
>VZTY01026147.1:981-13372 GCA_013400935.1 Turnix velox
CCACCTTTTCCCCCATCTCCCAAAATTTGTACGATACATACTCCTTTGAGTCACTACTCAGAGGCAATCTACCCCACACCCACAACCCCCTCAGATCATGAATTTTTCCTACAAAAATGAAGCAAGGAAGGAAGCACTAGTAGAGATCTATTTCTGCTAGGCTTCTTTCCTGGCTAAATCTTGTGGCATTTCTCATCAAATCATCTTATCAATCATGGATGAGTTTCCCCAGTGAAGAAAACAGGCATGCATCCAAGAATGTGCAAAGCCTAAAAGCAAACAGTTTGATCTAATCATATTAATATGGACAAAATGTTTGAGTCTCTATTTACCGCTCTGTCCAGGTCAATTTTATTTATGGTTGTGTCTTGTACAACCATGTCAGGTGTCTCTGTGTACAAACATTCATTCTCCTTTTCAATCTTCATTGAATTAAAAGATGTTCTATCTGATTTTACTAAAATATCCTAAAGCTAACCATCAAGCTAGAGGATAAGCCTGGAAAATTTCAGACTGAACAATGTGTTTTTCCAACCAAAAGCTGGCATGGGTTATAACAGAACTTACTGGAGCTCACCCACATTCCCACACAGGGAAGGAAGAGGTATATGGAACCGTGCTGTTCCCCAACACTGAACCTTTGCTCCAGCAGTAGTTGAACAGAAAACTCATCGTAGGACCACCATTTCCGTTTCTCACCAAGCAGAGGAGCAAGAGATGGTCAGCAAGAGCAAGCAAATAGGGCTGTGCTACTCTGTCCACTCAAACTACTCAACAGTGCAGAAAAGCTTGAGAAAACAGTCAAGAAGTATGTGGCAGGACTATGTAGAGTGGGAAAGCCTTGCTTTCTGCCTACTGAGCTACCAAGCTTTGACAATATGCATGAGGAGAAATGAACTCCAAGTATCAGCCAGCAGTGGAGCATACTCCATCCTGTTCATGCTTGATGTACTCAGGTGGCATGAATGAGAGCTTGGTGATGACTACACTCAAACTATTCTATGATTCTCCCAGTTACCCAGTTAACCCTGTAGAAGTCCAGTTTTTATTATGACAAAGACAAAAGTTTCTATGTTCTGTATCTTTAATAATAAAGATTAACTCCAGCTGACTTGTTCCAGTGTAAATTGCACTCACAGCTTTGGGAAACATACCTGCACATATCCAACATTTCCTTCACTGTTGCCCAAACCACCCAAGATGACAGGATAATGAGAGTCAAAATTGAGGATGAATTCACAAGGAACATTCTCAATCTCTATCCGAACATACATCCCAGGCCTGAAGCCCTCATACTGCACTCTGCTCTCATCATCTTGATCTTGAAATTCCTCCCGATTGAGCTGAGCAACAAAGAGAAAAATCACTGTGGATTTTACAAAACTCAAGCATTAACAACTTGCCTCACGAGGTGCCAGTTCTATTTAAAACACGTGGAAGATTGATATCATTCTTTTAAAAAGATCTGATAGGTTTTGAGACTTTTTATTCAGAGCAAAATCTCTGCTGCTGTGAAATTTCAAATCCCTTCCAATTTCAAATGTGTTTTGGGGCTGTTAGTTGACTTGAAAGACAGCACCCAAGTGAAGCAAATGACTGCCTGCCTTCTGATAATAATGGTGACAGTGGATTTTAAAGATATAACTGTCAAAAGAATATTTTTTGATTTAGGAGACTGAGTCTATCTTTGAAACTTAATATCCTGATCTTTAAGGTGTCACTTGATAAAGAGGCTGGGCTTACTCAGCAGCTTCAAAATATTTCTGTGCATCCTCATATTCTACATCATCAAAAAGGTCTTTTAAACCTCTCCTGTACCACATAAATTAATATATTCTGCACATATTAAGACATCCTTGTGAATAATACAAGTCTCATCCTCTACTTATCTGTTAATAACTTTACAAAACAATCAGACTAAAAATATTATCAGTAAAAAATGTGGCACAAATCAGAAGATTTCCATCTTCTTAAACATGAAAGAATGGCTTTTTTGGGTTTCATTTTTACCCTTTCTCTAGAGGGGAACCTTCTCATTCATGTTTCAGGTGTTTTTCTGACTCCTGTCACATTAGTCCACTGCTTAGGGACAACAGGATAACAATTAAAACTACTTAAGGTGATAAAGTTTAGTTGTCAAATCCCAACTTATTCAGTGATTTACAACATGGTTAACTATGCCAAGTGGATTTAAATGAAGCTTTTAGTTGTTTGCTTGTTTTTTCTCTACAGAGAATAAAAAAGTTTAACCATAAAAAGAATTCCAAGCATTTATTCCTTCGTGTGTACTTTGTAAAGCAACTCCTAATTGTCACGTGTGTGTCTGGGCAAACCCTGTGGTGTGTTTTTGAAGACACAGCCAGAAAATGTGCCAAGTTAACAGCTGGTACCTGTGCTTGTTTATGCATTTCTTCTTTAAGATCATCAAAGTAGGTGGCATCCCCTTCATCATACTCTGCATCAAACATCTCCTTCAGCTTGCGTTTCTTGTCCAAGCGCTCTTTTTTCTTCTCCTGCTCCTCCTCAGGTTCTGCTTTGGCCATTTTTTCATCTTCCTCCTCTTCTTCACTGCCAGACTAAATCAAGTTATCAGACATATAAAATGATTAACACTTTGGTTTTAATGTATATTATAAAGTACTTTGTTGTCATCATCTCACTCTTTTAAAAAAATTTCAATTTAATTCAGAAATTAGCAAGTTATAACTTCAGCAACGGCCAAAACATTTCATGATCTACTCACATCCCTTTTCACTGCAAAAAAATCTTGACTTTACATTTATTTTTATATAAAAATAAATCTCTCTAAGCTCTCAGAACAGAGCTTAGAATTGATCTATCTGCTCTGCAGCTACACATATAAGACAAAAGCAATGCTGCCAGCATTGAAAGCAGCACTCCAGAGCTCAGAGAGGAGGAAGCTTCTTCATAAGCCATTAGAAAACCACCAAAAATGATGCCATTACTCTCAATTTTCTAATGAAATGCAATGCCAAGTTACTCTCTCTGAAAAAAAAATTTCATCTTTCAATCTACATTGTCACAGACAACTACAGCCCTGCTCTTGGAAGATATCCAAGCCACAGCATAAAATTGCTTCCTCCTGTATGCAGATCTGAAGAATGACTAGGAAAAAGACAATTGCCACAATTTGTTGTGTTTAAAGAGCTCTATAACCTTCTGCATCAGGTGAAATGATCAAATACAAATGGTTAGGACCACATTTGGTTTTAAAAAAAACTCTCTCTTCTAGATCTTCCAGCTCTTGAGTAAGGCTGACACCTACTGCTAAATAACTTCTCCTACATAATGAGCTTCACACAATTCAGTCTAACATTAAAAAATGAGCCATTCGAGATATTTAGAGGTTCCAAGGTTCATAATAAATTACATACTATTATTCATACATACTTTTCTTCCTTATTCCCACTGATTTCTTCCTATTCATACATGAAAACTAAATTACATAGGATGCCTGTCACTCCATCAGAGACTCACATACATGAACATTGGTAAAGGATGTAAAAATTGAGCTCAGACCTCATCTCCTCCAGCAGCATCTTTTCCTTTGTGCACAACACCAGTTTCAAGATCTTCAAAATCTCCATAGAGTTCCTCTGCAACAGTAAGAGCCAAGAAAGATATCAGTCTGTTATACTGCAGTTGCATTCTTCCATAATATTTCTCATAATTTCAATACTGTTCATCTCTCAGGACTGCTTTCAATATTTGGGCTAGAAATTAATCAACTTCTGCTCATCAACTCTGCAAATCTGTTTTCCTCTCTCTACAGTCTCCCCTAAAAATTCTCAACTGAACTCTAATGGCTCCTTCTTTTTCCCTTGTCCTTAATGATTTCAAAAATGTTAAAAATTTATATAACTCTAAAAGATCACACAGCACATCAGTTACCACTCTAATGACACAAAACACTTGAGCCATCAAGCTCCTATTTTTACTTGAAAAATATAAAATTAAATATTGCAGGCAATGTTTAAGTGGAATGCCCATAAGTCTGCCAAACCACAATCATTCTGCACATAACAGAATTATTCACATTTAAGCACTTCCTAATTAAAAAAAACAAAACTCAAACTAAGCAAAAATTTGTGCCTCCAAAACATCTGAAAATAGGTCTAATTTTTCAGTAAAATATAGATCTTATTTTTCAGTAAAATATATGAAAGCCAGGGTGTTTTTTTTTCCATTAAAAAAGCATTTTTGCTTATTTCTACCAAGACTAAACATAAGAATNTTTGCTTATTTCTACCAAGACTAAACATAAGAATAAACCCTGGAGGATGAACTGCTCTACTTGTATAAAGAATTCAAAAGCTGACATGGCCACATGTTGACTCAATTTCCTAATTACATATAATTATAATATCATTATAATGATATATCTTATTTTTCAGTGAGCAGAGTTCCAGAAGGTGCCTATTGGCTGCTGTTTAGATATTTACAGTGATGTTTAATTATATTTTTATCTGTATAATTTATGTAATAGTCTGAAAAAAAATAACCCAAATGCAAAACATACTACAAACATAACTACAAAGTCATATTTTTCTTAGAAATCCTGTTATCTAGTAAACATTTTTATTACAAGTTTGCCACATACCATCTTCCTCCAACAACTTGGCTGCATCTTTGTCATCTTCCCACTTGCCAGTGACAAAGCAATCTCGAATACTGCTCATAACCTGCAAATCAGCAGAGTCATTGCCTTGTACAGTCACAGCTTGGAAACATTCCCCATTATTTTCACCACTCCTCCACCAGAGACATCACCTCAGAGACAACCTGCCATCCTCATGCACACAGTTTCACATCTAGACATCATCTAAAACAGACCATATTTCAGTACTGAGGGAGAGATGTGAGATTGACTCAACATCTTTGCACTAACAAGGTCTCTAATCTATAGAATTTTCATTCATAATTGCCCTGCTTTTTACTTTATTGGTAGATAAATAGCAAACTACCACCAAATAGCAAAAAATCCACCAAATAGTCAGAGCCAAGCATTAAATTCACTTGCTCTAACTTCCCATCCCTGTTAACCCATGGAATCCATCAGCTACATCCTTCCAACAATATCAAGAAGCTCTCAATGACAACCCAGTAGTAATTTATGAGACACAACCACAACAGGATATGCAAAAATCAATTATCCCATGGCATTACCTCTTCTAAATCCCAATCCTGTGGCTTTTCTACTAGAAATTTGGAGCAGTCAAGAGCATTAGCTTTCTCTTTGGATGCTTTGTCTGGCCTGCTGACACGAAACAAACCTCCAAGTTCACCACCTTCTTCCTCATCCTCATGGTCCTCATCCTCAGCAGCTGAATGAGACAAGCAAGCTGTGATTATACCCCCCCAGAGGTCATGGATCATATTTTTCTGCCAAAATTTGTAGAAGTTTGTGGGGAAAAAAAAAGAGAGATACAAACTAGAAATAGTTTCAAGCATAAAACTGATCCAGTGTAAGAGTTATATTAATACACAAGGACAGAATAAGGTGAGCAGCAGCCAGGGAGATGCTACAAGCTGTGGAAGGAAATGAGCTGGCAGGTAAATCAAGAATTAAACTTAAAAATCTGGCAGCAAATCTTCATGGAAGTTTAATAAAAGCCAAATTCTCATGGCCTTCTACAAAGTTTCTGCATGGTGTGGTTTGTACATTCAGACTACTACTGGAAAAATTGTGAGTTCAACAAGACAAATTACAAACCTAATGATTTTCTTTTCCTTTAAGCCAGTTATTTCCCCCCCCTCTTGTCAAACATGCTGCCTGCAGATATGATTATTAGTTATGTCTAAGAGAATATTCCACTCTAAGTCACTGGGAGAGAAAAACATCCTTAAAACAGCCAATAAACTACATCCCTTTATGAAAAATCTCAATTAACACAATAGATTTGCATAATATCTGCTACATAATTATGTAAATGAGTGAAATTTAACTGTCTGGGGGAAACAGATGTACCAGAAAACATAAGAAAGAAGCAAACAGTCTGGAGAATGAGCTCAAAATGTTCATTATTGGTGAAATATAAATATTCTTTAATACACCCACTAGTGAAAATTGCTATCAGCAGTTCAGAGAGTCAATTAACTTGCCCCTCAAGCCTCAAGTGCACAAAAATTCAGATTTGCAAACTTTCTAACTGATAAAAACCTGCCACATATGAAAATAAGTTTCTAAACAGATTTGTACCTGTTCCATACACGAGCTTACGAAGATTGGGGGTTGAAAGCTGCTGTCTTAGAAAAGCCTCAGCTGCCTTCTGTCTGAGGTCCTCTTTCCATTTAAGTGCTCCTGAAAAGGAAAAAAAATTGCAGATGTTCGTAAAAATTGATGTTTGTAAAATTAACCACCTCCGTTTTAAAGGAGGGAAATCTGAGATCTGCAAATCAAAAGCTTAACAGCAAACAAACTCAGGTTTCCCAACTTGAAATTTGGCACTTAAGTATATACACAAAAGGGAAATGTTATTACAACATCCTTTAATAATCAACTCAAAAATGGATGGTGAAAATTTGTTAACACTTTGTAGTTCTACCTGTTGTGTCAGCAGACAAATCTATTTTTTCTTCATACTCCTCCTCCTCTTTCAGTAGATTCTCCACATCATCATCATCATCCTCAGGATCTGTAGCATCAGCCAGACTACCAGCTTTTTTAGCTTGAGTGCGTGGAAACCCCTTCCTGTTTGACTCTTCATCTTCTAATTCATCATCTGATCCCTCCTCATCATCCCCCTCCTCATGAGAGGAGTTTTCACTGTCAGACTCTGATGCCTCCTCAGCTGTGCAGTTCCCTGAGTCTGTAGTGAGCAGGGCTTTTCTTTTCAGCTTCTGAGCAGAGACTCGTGGTTTCATTTCTTTGTCCTCACCAGTCTTCACAGACTGCTTAGATTCAGTCACTCTCTTGCCTGAAGCCTCTATTTCACTATCTGAGTTTTCATACTCCTCACTCCCTTGCTCCTCCTCCTCCTCATCTTCCTCTGTCTCATTCTCCTCAGGGTCAGTTTCTCCTTCTTCTGCAGAACTCATCTCAAGATCATCATCACTGTCTGCAAATGCTGGCAACTCATTCACAGGCTCTTCTTTAACCCCCTCTGTCTTCAGACGTTTGGCTCTGCCAACAGCCATGTCTTCCTGTATCAGCTCCCCATCACTTCCTTCCTCAGCATCATCTTCATCATCATCATTATCACTTCCATCCTCAGACATGGCTTCTTCTGCTTCTTCTTCATCCTCCTCATCACTTCCTGCATCATCATTTTCCTTGTCATCTTCAAACAATGCCTTCCTACGTACCCTTCCAGTCTTCACATCTATTTGTTTCTCTTCTTTTGGCATCACAAACCTGTTTTCCCACAGATGAAATTTAGGATAAGATGGTAAACAACCAGGAAATCTCAATGAAACAATGAAGTCTTACATAAATACCTTAAAACACTTCAAATCATCTTATTCTTTCACAGAGCAAGGGTATGGAGAACATTAAAAACCCACTAAGTTCTTTAAGTATAAAACATCCTTCAAGAATTCATCCTATGCTGCAGCTAGAAATAATTACAATTCCTTCATTTTCCATGGAATAAAAATAGTTTAAGCAATGAATTTTACTGAAGATTATGGGTGCCATTCTCCAAAACTCTGATAAAAACTTAAATATGCTAATTTCAGCTATATCAGAAAGGAATTCCTATAAGATAGGACTATACTACTAGCAAAACTTTTCTAATATTAATTAATCCTATCTCAAAAAAATATATATGACACATGAGTAGACTTAGAACAGGAAGAATTAGGCAATGAGCCATTCTACTATTTGTACTTTGTTGTGAATTTCTGCTAAATTAGAACCTAAATTATATGAATTTCTACTAAATTAGAGCCTAAATGATATGTATTCATGCACAAACATTGCTCAGCATCCAAAAACTTACTCTTGTCCTACATCTTCTGAACCTAAGGGTTTAGAGTTCACAAAGAGAGAGACTTTGCTTGATGCCATCTTCACATCAATGGCTGAATGTGTGGAGATGAGGCTTTGAACCAGTTCATGATTTGGTCTCACTTCCTCCTGGCAAGACAAGATTTTTCACTTTTTAATTAAAATGAAAAGAAAAATGTCTAATAACCAGCTAATAGAGACACTAACTTGCCTAAAATAGTAGAATTATGCATATGGAAGTGAGTTAAAAAGCACTTTAAATAAATGTTTTCTCAGAATAGCAAGGTCTCCCTTCCCCTCATGCATACAGTATTGTTCCAGGAAAAATAAAGAGGGTTTTCTTCAGAGTATACAACCACACATTATTAGTGATCCAAACACAGTTTGTTTTTACACTAATGCTTTCCATCTCTTCCTAAGAACAGTTAAATCTTGTAAAAACCCTTCTACAATCATCCTGCCCTGCAAAATATGAGTGATTAAATCCACTACTAGCATCTATGAAACACAAATCAATGCTTGGGAAGTTTATGAAACCCATATTTAGGTATGATTCCTCAAATGTTTTTTTAACATGGGGATAGGAAAAACATTCCTCTTCTGAAATCAATAGAGGAGAAAGAAATATCAATCTTTATATATCTGAAGTGGATAATTTCTTAGACACTTTGACTCTAAGGATTAAAAGAAATCATTTTGCAAGAGGATTCAAACCACCCACAGCAATTCCTTACCTCTTCTTTTTCATGAGCATGGCTTCCACCAAGGTCAATATAAACAGCATCTTTATCATATACAATACCCCCAACTCCTGAGAAAGGGGCATAGACTAGTTTCTCCTTCTCATTTAGGGATCTCTTCTTCTGCTGCTCAGGCAGAGCACAGGGGTCTGGCAGGAAACTCACATCACTCACTGTGAAGTCTCCTACACCTGGGGTGACAGATAAAGGCAGCAATAACATTTTCAGCACAAAGTTTTCATTCTGAAATTTGCAAAGATGAAAAAAAAACCCCAAAACTATAACACTGTAGCAGTCAGTGCTCCATCAAACAGCCAAATCTGTATTGAATATTCACATTTAAAAATCAACAGAATACCAGAAAGTTTTGGGTTTGTTTGCTTGTTTTTAAATAAGGAAAAAAATAACTCAGACTGAGCAGGTCTGCAAAATGATTCTTAAAATATTTTGGAATTTAAGCTAAAAAATAAATCACTTAAAATATTAAGTGTAGTCAATGAATAAGAAATTTTACACAACCAGAGTTAGTTTTCAATAATTTAAGTCATGCAACACTTCAAATACCTTCCAAATCAAACCACCCTCTAAAAACTTCACAGATTAACAATATTGCAACAGAACTTCATAAAAAAAAGCAAAATTATTTACAAGAATTTATTTTTTTATAAGAATGCATTATGAAAAAATAATTCCCAGAAGCATATCATGTATTTAGAGAGGCTAAAAATCTATTTACAGCTGAAAGATACAAATCATTCCACAATAAAAGTAACAGCTATGTTGCTATTCATATATCAGTACAAAAATAGTTTAAAAATCTTATTAATTACCTGGCATATGAATCTGACTTTTGTTTTTCAGGTGTGCTCCTCTCAAGTATCCATAAAGTGATATCTTCCTGTCACATTTAGGATTGATTCGAACATCTTCTGGGTTGGTCAACTCCTCCATTCTACCAAACATTCAGAAAAAAAATAAGACAACTACATCATCAGTCCTAGTAGTAGCTTTTTTCAAAGATAAATCTAAGAAAAAAGAATTGCAACATCAGTGCACTCTCATAAACAAAATATTTTTGAAAGAGAAAAGCACCCACCTGTCAGCAAGGATGTAAGGGTGAGATGTTTGCCACGTCAGAGGTCGGAATTTCATCACAGAGATAAAACGCCCAAGATTGTGAATTTCCTGCTTTTGATACTCCCCATGAACCATCCCAGACAGATAAAACAGCTTAGCACCCTAAACACATTGAAAAGAGAAAAAAAAAAACATTAAACACCCATAGGTACAAGCCTTAAAAAGGTTAGAATTTCTCCAAACAATGAAACTAACCAGTTTGCTTCAATGCAGCATCTGCTCACCATATTCCCACACTTCAATGTGAAAATTACACCCTAAATTTTAGAAGAAAACAATTTCCACCCAGAAAACTCTCACAAAAAGGTTAATTAGTCTCTCAAGACCTACAAGCAGATCCTCCCTGCACAGCACCTGTGAAACAGACCTCTTTGCTCTTGTCAGATTTGTAGTAGCTAATCACACAAGTTATTTACCAAATTATACAAATATTTTGCCAAATAGAAGGAAAAAAATCACATATCCTGATGCAACACCAACACTGTCCCCCTGATTGTTACTTAAATTATTTAAGAGCTTTTAATTTAGCTTTCACAATGTAAAATACATGGAGAAAGGAATGGAATGCCATACTGGATAGACTTCAGTCCAGAATCTGTGCTTCAACTTCTTCTTAGTCTTCTTTAATTGTTTGTTGTTCTTGAATGTATCCAGGTGAGTAAGAACTCCCATAATTTTGGGAAAGCCATGCACCTGACAGATGTTCAGGAATTCAAATGTTTCCATCTCAAACCCAAAGCTGGCATCAATAAGCATTAGAACCTGGAAAGAAAGCACCAGAATTTCACTGTACAACACCATGGTGTTCACTTAATTCAAAGATTACACTTCTAAAAACATAAACTTCACTTGTCTCTAAAACTAAAGGCAGTTCTGCCTTCAGCAGCACCAGGCAGAGAAATCAAACATTGGTGTAATCCAATCAAAAGCCATATTTTTAATATAAATTATGGTAGAAGTGATGTTCCATTGGTTAACTTACCAGATCAGCAACTTTAGCCAGGTCAATCATGGTGTTTATGTCACATCCACACTCAATAATTGTCAGCCTGCGTTTTTTACCTGAAAAAAAGAATTAAGAATCAAAAAATAAAACAGAGGGAGCAAACTAAACAGTCCACTGTTGCCTTTTCAGACTACAATCCTCAAGTACCTCATCTGGGACTCAAATTCTTATCTCACATATAGCTCATCCAACACATATCAGTGCAGAAGAGCCCATTTTCAAGTGGTTATTCTGCTAAATTTTACCTTTTTGGTTTAAATTATCAGGTTGGCAAAAGTAGTAACTGCTCTTTTTTTCCCCTAATTGTTCTCACCTGAAACAATTGTGACAGGACCCCGAATTTCAACCAGTTTCTGCCTTGTGAAGTTCTTAATGAGGCATTTTATGACAGTGCTCTTCCCAACCTTGGGAGGGCCCATGACAACCACAACCACAGGTGGTGGCTCCAAAGGTGTACGGTCAACTAAAGGGATGTGATGCTTCTTAGTCTTCAAATCCTGGGTTCTGAGAAGAAAATTGCAATAAATTAACAGAAGAACTTTAAAAAAAATAAAAATAAAAAAAACCAACCCAAACAGTAGTGTTTATTCTTTGAAAGTGTTCAGAATTTGCAAAAGCTTGGACACAAAGGCTCACCAAGAATCCAGATATTGACATATAGGTTCAACTCTCATCAAGCCCAAGGAGCTATAAAGACTTTGTTTTCCATTAAGACCAAACTGTACCCCATAATAGACACAGAAAGCATCACACTCCTGACATGGACATAAACTAGAAGATCACCTGGTGAGCAACAAAAGCTTTGCAAGTACACCAGTGGAAATTACACTAGATTTATTCATAGAATCATAGAATGATTTGGGTTGGAAGGGACCTTAAAGATCATCTAGATCCTTCAGCCTGTTGCTCCAGCCCTCTTATCATCTTCATGGCCTCCTCTGGACCTGCACCAACAGTTCAATGTCCTTCTTATGTTGAGGGCTCCAGAACTGGACACAGTAACTCCAGGTGGAGCCTCACCAGAGCCCAGCAGAGGGGAAAAATCATGTCCCTTGACACAAACCACCACCTGGGTGCACTCTACAACCAACTGCCACTTCTTACCTATGGAAAGTCCTGGCCATCCGCACAGCAGAATTAACTGTAAAGGCTTTGGGGTTTCTCTTCCGTGCATTGTCCTCATCTCCTATCCCCAGGTCATTGAGGTAACGTTTCCTTTTCTTCTCAGCCTTTGGCCCGCTGTGCTTTGCTCGGTGCTTCTTCTTCTCCTTCTCCTCCATCTTGTTCTTTCAGCAGTTAGCCACAAGTACAAGGACTCAAACTGCCTCTGAGCAACAGGGCACAGAGCTGACAAGAGGAGAGAACACAGAGAAAACTTATAAGAGAACCCCTCTGTTTTTTGTCTAGAAAAAAAGACAGCTCGTAGGGCTGGAGAGGACCTTCAAAGCCACCAAGTGCCACCCCCTACAGTGAGCAGGGAATCATAGAATGGTTTGGGTTGAAAAGGACCTTAAAGGTCATCTAGTTCATGGGCAGGAA
>VZTY01026148.1:0-13251 GCA_013400935.1 Turnix velox
CGCCCCGCCCAGCGCGCGCCCGCTTCGAACGGCCCCGCCGCGCGCGAGGGGGGGGAACCGGGACCGTCGGGGGAGCCTGAGACAGCTTCAACCGAACCCCACCGGTGATAGAGAATCGCCGAAGAAGGGGCAGCACCAGCACCCGCATGGGCAGGGATTGAGTTGGAAGTGGGTTGAATTGGAAGGAAGAGTCCACACGCACAGAGTGACAGGGACAGTCTGCTCTACACTCAGGGCCTTGGATGTTACCAGGGATGAGGCCTCCACAACCTCTCTGGGCAACCTGGGGCAGTGCCTCAACACCCTCGTGGGGAGGAACTTCTCACCTAAACCTACTCTGCTCTAGTTTAAATTTCTAATTTAATTTCTCCTTGTCCTGTCGCTACATGTGCTGACAAACAGCCCCTCCCCAGTGGTGGGCCACTATGAGGTCTCCTCAGAGATATGCACCATCTATCCATCCATAGAATCCTGCACCTATCCATTCTTCTATAGAATCCTAGAATGGTCTGGGTTGGAAGGGACCTTCTAGATCATCTAGTTCCAACCCCCCTGCCATGGGCAGGGACACCTCCCACTAGACTGGGTTGCTTGATGCCTCATCCAATCTAGCATTGAAGTCCATCCATCCACCCTTGATGGACACCAAACATCTACCTGCTGACCCCACAGGGTGGGGACACCCAAGCATGTCCCCCATGGTATCTGGGGGTCAGTGAAGGCCCTGTGAACTGTGGAGGCACAGGGGGACACCCTGGTGCGCATAGTTTCTTCCATACATGTTGTTACCATCTCCCTGACTCTGATTTCTTCACCAGATTATTATTTACAACCTTACCCTGTACCTCACATGGCAGCTCACTGGCCACCTCGACAGAGCAGACACCCAAAACATGTAGACAGCTTTTCCCTGCCTCCTGCTGCAATACACAAAAGTATTTACCTTCCTTTGCAAAATTCAGTTACCTGTGAGCCCATTTCCATGAACACACCTTCTGATGTCATCCAGTTGCTATATTTAGAACCACCTACAGTAAAATAATTACGTGACTCGAGCAAACAACTGGCAGGTCACAAGCAGTGTCCCCAGATATGTCTGTGGGGCTGCTCCACAGAGGGGGGGGTCGCCTCCTGGACAGACAGGGAACACCATCTCCAAATCCCAATCTTTGAGGAACCTGGTCTAGTGGGAGGTGTCTCTAGCTATGGCAGGACGATTGGAACATTGGATCATTAAGGCCCCTTCCAACCCTAATGATTCTATGATCTTTTGGGGCTTTGTGTCTATTTTTAATGTCACACCTTTGGGGCACACACAACCTGAGAGCTTTGGAGTAGGTGGAGAGGCTCCTACTGCCTTCCCCGGGTGTTGTTTTAGTTTTTAAAGGTGTGAATTGCTTTTCAGACAGGACAGTGAACACCAAGCTCACCAAATTTTGTCTGTGTGGGCACAATGGAGTGGGACAGACCCAAGGTGTCATCCAGGAACATGAATCATAGAATGGTTTGGGTTGGAAGGGACCTTAAAGATCATCTAGTTCCAACTACCAACATGGCACTTGAGCATCCCTCAGACCCAAAAGGTACCACAGCTCCATGGTGGTGGTGGTGGTGACAGCCTCCATGGTGCCTGCCATGGCCCAGAGGACAAAACCCATAGCTGAAAACGTAAAAGCCAAAGTGATAATCTAAGGGTGCCATTTCCTTTGTTTCTGTATATAGGAAACAGTCTATTTTCAGAAGTCTCTTCCATGGAAGGCTCAATCTGGGGAACACATGAAAAAAACCCTCTTCTTGCTGCAACACCTTTATCTCTGATTTATTTTAGACTCTTTCCACTGGAAAATCAAGGAACTTTGTGACACTCCTCCAGGAGTCCAGGACAAAGAGAAGAGCCAGGCCCTGTGCACGTGGAAAAAACCCACAAACCACCCAGGAAAAAATCCTCTCTGACTGAAAGCTGCCAAGGAATGGGTCAGTGGACACCTGCCTGTAGGTCACCTCACTGAAAGAAGGCAGTTACAGCCTCACCTCCCCATGATCTCCATCCCGTGGATGTAGAAGACCCCCACTCTGAGCCTGGGTCCCGCAGGGAGGCGAGTTTGATCCTTTTTCACCAAGCCTCTGCCACCCTATAATTCCTCCACAGCTTAACACACACTGTTGTAGGATAATGCCTATACCCTTGCTTGGTTTTGTTTGCTTTTTTTTTTTGATTTATAGAAAAAATATTCATGTATTCTTCTCCACACCACGATCTGCTTGAGATTCATAAATCTCAATTCATTTGTAAGAAATGTTGACTTTTCAGGTGCTTTTTCTTTTTTTCTTCCTAAGGTTTTCAAGGGATTTAAAGCACCAGGGAAAAAATAGTAATTTAATTTATAATAGAAAAGTTACAGAAGATCCCCTTGCACACAGTACCCTCGAGGATTAAAACCTCATGCAGAAATAAGAAGTGCATATGATTTTTGATTTTTTTTTTTAATTTTTATTTTTAAAGAGCCTCCATCACCTGCTTTGCTGACCTGCAATGTCATGGTGCCGCGTTGAGCAGTTCAAGCAGATTTCTCCCTTTCAAAAGCAGGGATTATCTCTGGGACAGACTGACTTTTTCACTTAAAAGGTTTTTTTTAATAGAAGGCACTGTGCATTTTTGTGTATTGATACCTCTCTGCTTTGAAGCCCATAACATTTTTTAGCTTTTAAAAATAGAAAGGTTCTTCATCCTTGGCACTAAAGTGAGGGGGGGTTGAGTATCAGATCTATCAGTCTTCATGTATTTAATTCATGTATTTTTTGGATGAGGATACATTAAGCTCCCATTTAGCCTGTTTTTCACCTGCTTTGAACATGGCAGGCTCCTGAAGCCGCTCTGGCTGCAGGAGGGGTGTTGTTTCCCCCCCCTCGCCCCCAGTCGGCGTCCTGTGAAACCCTTTGGACTCTCAGAAGAACGAAACTCAGTGATAAAAACGGAGACGATGGGTTTCAAAGTCTCCAAGTTACCCTTTGACCTGCTGAACAAGGAACCCTTGAGTAATCTCAAGCCCGTTTAAAGGAGAAACAAACCAATTAAAGGCAAACAATAATCTAAAAAGGAAAAACAAAGCGAACAGAGCAGAACTGCAGCAAGAATCAAACGTGATTCTTCTCATCTCTTTCCTTTGCAGCAGCCAGAAGAAAAAAAAAATCACTTTAAAAAGCATTAAAAAGGTACAGAAGGTAGGAAATTAAGCTGTTTCTAATAAAGCTCAGGGAGGGCAAAGTGGAGTCATGGAGGAATGGGACAGGTTTATCTGTTGTATGGGATGGAATGACCCATCTAAAGGAGAGGAAGACACAAATGTACTGCTAATGTATTCAATACAGAGCAAACACAAAACACTCAACTTGCAGATACTCCAACCCAAACAGAACGAAAAGGGGATACTTTCCTCCCTGGCAAAGGAGAAGAAATTTTCCATGCAGAAATTTTAAGCTTCAGAGGGATTTTTGTTTTGTTTTAAAATAAAAACAAGCCCAAAGTCTACTAATAGAATTAACCAGGACCTTCCTTTAAACCAAACAAACAACAAAAAAAAAAGAAAAAAAAAAAGTTTGCCTCCCTCCTTTCACTTCGAAGCTTTTCCTCAGAAACATTAAAAGAGCCTTTAAGGAACTCATGGGATTATGGAAATAAAACACCAAGTAAGAGGTTTTCACCCCACTAGCTTTTCCTATTTTCTCACAGGTTTTTTTTTTCTTTATATTCCCTCTCTCTCCTCATGCATTCTGCACTGCATTTTTTATTTTTTAAAAAAAAAGGCTTCTTTTGCAAGAGAAGTAGCAGCACATCTCAGCTCTCTGCGAGCACACATGGAATGCCAATTACAAAAAAGAAAAAAATTTTTTAAAAAAATAAAAAAAATATTGGAACAAGTATTTTCCCAGACTTAGTTTCAATATTTGTCAACATTCACTGCAGAACTACCCACGCCTGCAAACTTTCTTAATAAAGAATTATTCTGCTTTAATCCTTGTGAAGTTTGGGTCACAAAGCCCAGGGAGGCAGCCGTGGGTAGGGGCTGTTTGCTCAACACCAGGCTCTGGCTGCTTCAGCTCAAAGAGCAGGGAAAGGCTCCTGCTTTGGCACCATCCTCATCCTCATTCCCAGTCCCTGTCCCCATCCCAATCCCTGTCCCCACGGTGATGGCATCAATCACTGACACCACACTCGTGTTCTGTGGCGTGTTACAGGAAGGGGAATAAGAGGAATGTTAAAATAGTTCTTGCTAAGTTGTCACGCAGGTTTTAATGTGCTGTAAACATTCCTTCTTCTACATTTTTTCAAACTGAAAAAAAAAATTTTTTTTCAAACTGTTCAGGCTTTCACACTCAAAATAACTTCACATTTTAGTGCTAACAAACCTCAACACTGTCGATACCAGGAGCCATTATTGGGGATGATCTGTGAGGAGAACAGAGCTGTGATTTTGCTCCTTCAGCTCTGCTCTGCTGAAGGCCAGAGAGTGTTCCCTTTCAGAAAGGGTATTTTCTCCCATTGTTCAGGCTAGATACAAAAATTACACACAGATACAATTATGGAATAGGGGTCTTTTGTACCCTACTTTTCCTGGAAGAATCTGGCTGTCTGGCAAACTAACAGCACCATTACTTCTTAAGTGCCTTGATGTTAAATTAGAGTGCCCCAAGCACCCCAGGGCACTTGCAGAATTCAGATGCTTTCCCAGGGATCCAAGTAAATCTTTCTGGTGTTGGTGGCTGGGATTTGGGTTTTTTTCTTTGTTTGTTTGTGGATATGTGGCTTTTTAATGTATTTTTTAGAACTGTATATAAAACAATCGATTATCTCAAAATCTTTAGGTGTGGGGGATCCTGGAAGGCATTGGGGTCAGGACTCAGCTCTAGCTAGGTCAGAACCCTTAGTCCTTCATCAGGGTTTTGCCTCCACCTTAATAAAACTATTGGAGGTGTAGGATTGTCCCCTCCTATTGACCCAGCTGGAGGGGGGGGGAGGGGGAAAGCTAAAAAAACCTTACAAAATATCCATGGGGATCACAGAGGGAGCAGGACCCTAGAGACCCAGCCACTGTCAGATGCCTGATCCAGCCCAGAGCCTGACCTTGGACAAGCCACTTCCCCTTTTGGTGCCCCTTTTCCCAACTGTCCTTTATCAGCCCCTCTCATATAGGTTGTGAGCTGTTTACTTCCGACATGTCTGCACAGTATCGAGGACAGGGAGCCCGGATCTCACTGCTGACCTTTAAGCCCTTCTGTTACACTTTTCATCATAAAATAATTATTCAAAAAGGAAGCAAATTCTTTTTTTTTTTTTTTTTAACGGTCTGCCTTCCCTTTCTTAACACCTCTTTAATTCAGCCATTCTCAGCAACATTCGATGAAAAAAAAAAAAGCTAAAAAAAAAAAAAAGGCTCTGTTAAAAATCTTAATGCTGCTTTTCTTAAACGAAAATGCTGAGAGAGCTGCAAGTATTCTTTGGAGTCGTTCTCCCACAGGCCCTCCAGCAAAAGCAGGGGAAGCTAGAATCAGCACGCTTGCTGCTTTCAAAAGTGTCAGACAAAGATACTTTTTATTTTGAAAACAGCAAAAAAAAAAAAGAAAAAAGAAAGAAAAGAGAAAGAAAGAAAAGAGAAAGAAAAGAGAAAGAAAAAAGAGAAAGAAAAGAGAAAGAAAAAAGAGAAAGAAAAGAGAAAGAAAAAAGAGAAAGAAAAGAGAAAGAAAAAAGAGAAAGAAAAGAGAAAGAAAAAAGAGAAAGAAAAGAGAAAGAAAAAAGAGAAAGAAAAGAGAAAGAAAAAAGAAAAATAAAAAGAAAGAAAAAAGAGAATGAAAAAAGAAGAAAAGGAAAAAGAAAAAAGAAAAGAAAGGAAAAATAAGAAAGGATAAAAAAGAAAGGATAAAAGGAAAGGAAAAAAAGAAAATGCCTGCACACTTTCCAGTCTTTGTACGCTGTAAAAGCACCAAAGAGGGCAGGAGCTCGGTGTTCCTTTGCAGGTCACCTCCAGGTTTGCTTTGTGCTCCCTGGTGTTACAATAACGAATTTGTTTTTCCACTGCCCCGTGGGCGCTGCCTTGTCTAAGAGTGACCCCTTCACTGCCAAAGCAAGGGGCTGCTGCCAGCTCTGTCCATGCTCTGCTCACACAGCCCCAGGCAGGCAGGCAGCACACCCAAACCCACAGACTGCTGCCCACCACCCCTACACACACAGTGGGGAGGAGAGTCCCATCCCCTTCGCTCAGTGAGACCAAGGATGGAAAACCATCTGCCCCACACAGCTAAGGACAGACCACAGGATGCTGTGAGGGCCAAGAACCCAAATACCTGCAACCCTGTTGCTGCCATCAGTGCCTCCTCCAGCTCAGCTCCTTGAGAAGATGTGGAACACATCTGTCCCCCACTCTGGGGTGACCAGCTGACCTTATCCCCAACCCACACAGCACAGGAGGATGGAGAGTCCATTCTGGCACCACAGCCCCTGCCAGAAGCAGGACCCTCCTGCACTTCACACCAGTGAGACTCTAGAAGAGGTTGCCCAGAGAGGTTGTGGATGTCCCCTCAATCCCTGGAGGTGTTTAAGACCAGGCTGGATGAGGCATTGAGCAACCTGGTGTGGTGGGAAGTGTCCCTGCCCATGGCAGGGGGCTGGAATTAGATGATCTTGAAGGTCCCCTCCAACCCAACCCACACCAATCCTGGAAAATTTCTCTAACTTAGCACTACTGAGGGACCAAAACACTAACCCCATACACGTGAGAGTTAAGGAAGATTTGTCCACGGAACTACATGCAGAGGAAGTTCTGGGCAGCCACATTATTTGTTTTGTTTGAAATTATTTCAGGCTTGATAATGTCTCTTTATCAAACCTACACACGTGCTGAGCACGCAGAGAGCATTTCAGGAAGGGGTGGGTTTAATTTATTTCTTGATTATTAATATCACGGTGCTGAGGAGAGAATCCTGGCTGACAGTGTGAAATAAAGCCAAACTTTCCGAGGATATTTTGGGGCTTAAAGTTCCTTTGCTGCCTTTCCGATTGCAGTCTTAAATTCTGTGTTCCTAAATCCTCTCTTCTGTCTGGACCATCTCATGAGTGGACATGTGCATTGTCACAGAGCTGAGCAAGTACCTCTTAATGTTTGCCATTAATATTCATTTGGAAGAAAAAAATGGAGTTTAAGCTTCCTGTTTTTGCTTTCCTTGAGCGAGGGAACTAGCGGGGGAGTTTATGAACTCACAGTTCTGGCAGGACAAAGGGACCAAGGTGACTGTGACATACCAAAAATAGCTCACCATCAAAAGGAAAACCCAAATTTACTTGGGGTGAACCTAGATAAAAAGGTTTGGTTACATTTATCTGGAACCCCACTCTACGTGACAGATAGATCAAAGCCTTGATGTTGCTTGGAGCCCCAGTACTCAGCTGATGGTCACAAAGCAGAAGTGGAACCACCACGATCCACCACCTTTCACCCCAGAAATAAAAAGGTAAGGCATGGCCTGACAGGAACAACCTACCACCACTTGAGACCTCCTTGCCCTACTAACAATTATGGAATTGTTAGAGTCTCTTACTACCCAAGCAAGAAATATCTTTAAGAAATATCTTTATTGCATCAACTTCTCATGTCTAGACAGATACACATCATGAATGAATCACTACTGACTGGCTTTGAAGACCCGAAGAGCACCCCATGGTGTGAGCCACTCTCTGGACACATGAACATTTAAGGAATAATTTTCTGGAGACAGTTTTGCAGCACCTCTCCCAAGGGTACAGTGAAGGTGAGAAACTCTAGTTTTCTACTATCCTTAAAGGACCATGAAAAGAAGCAATTTAGTTTCAGCAAAGGAACCTCTTCATCAAGAGACCTAAGTCTTAAAAAAAGACCCACGTCCTCCCAAAAAACAAGGAAAAAGTTAACAAAAACACTGAAGTAAAGAACAAATATACAGGAAAAAAATTAGAGAGGCTTGAATTCACTTCTTAGCCAGATTCTGCCATTTCTAGTAGCAATGGGTTCTCCTCAGCCCATCCTAAAAAATTTAGGTTTGTTGTTAGGGAGCATTTCTTCCCTCAACAACTCAATCTCCTCTTCTGCTCCTTTGCTTTGGTTTCAAAGGTTCTTTATCCTGCTCATTCCCTGCAAACCACTCACTATCCTACAAAATCCTGCTCCTCAGTTAACCTATATGATTCCCAGCTTTCCTATTTCTCCTCTTGGAGGTGCTCATCCCCTTGGCAAGGACACGGGACACCTCCAACAGATCTTTAATCTAGCACAGACATCACAGCAGAGGGTAAAGGATTTGGTGAAGATTCAGGTGTTCTCAAAAACTGTGTTCTCTAAAACCCCAGCTTGACTCACATATGCCCCCAGACAATCACACATTAGCAATTATAATGATCTTTAATTAAAAAAAAAATATGTTGCTGTTCTTACAGATAAAATCTATAGAAATACTTGTCTAAGTGCCATGAAAGTCTATTTTTCAGACAACACTTCAGCGAGGGAACACTTAACTACCTTAGCTGCACGACTCAAATCTTACTCTAAAATGAACCTCTTTGAAGTTTTCTTATTAAAATAGCTTTAAAAATTAAGCAGTTTGAATTATTTTTCTATGCACCGTATAATCTTCTTAAGTACTAAAAAGTTAACTTCAGCTCGAGTCAGCCCACATGGAGAAAGGCCTTGAAAATAAAAAAAAAAGCAGTAGATTCACCCATCTCACTCTGCATTTTCTCTGAATGTAACATCTAACCCCTGATTGTCAAATTTTTCATGGTAAAGCTTTCTGAGTGTTTATGGCCAACAAACTTTGGCTTTCATAATGGAAAGTCTGTTATATAAATGTCACTCTCATTTACATCCCCAGTTAAAACAAAGTCATTAATGCAGGAGAAATCATATATTTTAGCAACTTGTCCCAGCTCTGATTCTGCACCATGTGAACACATCTACTACAGGGTGTAAGAAAATTAAACCTGGGAGATAAGTTTTTTCAACCAGGGGTGGAAGAAGCTAAATTTGAAGACAATTCTTCGATTCTCAGAGTATTATATTTTATTTCCAGAGAGCCACAAACATCAAACTCCACTTTGCAGAGCAGTTATCTAATATTTGGTTCGGATGGAGTGAAGAAATGATCCTTGGATACCAAGGTTGAGAATTTGGGATTTGATGCCACAGGGCTGAAACTGCTCTTCACAGGCTCCATCACTGTCAAAACAAGAAACCAAAAAAAACCTCCCCTCCTGGTTTTTAATCCTGCTCAAACCCAAATATTGGAAGGAGTTGAAGATCTACGAGCTAACAGATCTGGCCCCTTGCCATGTGCTCTATTAAGATGCCATATTTAGCTCCTCATTTCCTAATACTCTGGCATTTAACCTGTTCCCTCCAGCCTTTTTCATCCACTCCCAGTACGTTACGAACCACCACGGTTTTCACCCTCCTCTTTCTTCCTTCTATTTCTGTTGGCTGTGTCACACACAGTCACTGCTGCTGTCCTAGAGCTCAGGGAAAAGCGACTCTTCCCCTTGTGCTCCCTCTACTGTCTGACGGGCATAGAATCATAGAATAGTTTGGGTTGGAAGGGACCTTAAAGATCATCTAGTTCCAACCCTCCTGCCTTTGGCATGTCCAGATGAAACTCCAACTGCTGCTGGGCAGAAAAGTCCATCACCCATCATAATGTGAGAAGTTACATTTATGAGGGTGAATACTTTAAATATTAAGGTCCATGCAGACCTTCTATTGGCTCATGGCTTAGCAGAACTCCATAAAACCTTGATGTTCTTGTCTTGCTCTTCAGTGTGAAATGAAGAACTTCGCAAAACAGCTGCTGCACTGAGGGTAAAACCCTGTGCAACACCCAAACAGCCTCAATTCCCATCAAAACCCAGATTTAGTGGGCTGAGAGCTGAACGACACTAATCAGCTTTGATTCCTGGCCATTCCTCATGGAAAATAGGACAATCAGTTGTGATTTGCCTGTTAAATAGTCCCTGACACCACCACAGAACCTGCTGCCTTTGGGGAGAAGCCTGTTGCAAAGCATCCAGGGCCAAGAGGATCATTTCCAGCTGAGAACAGAGGTGGAATGATCTGTCTATTCCATCGAGGAGGGGATTTTCAAGGCTAAGAGTGTGGCAGAGCCAATGACCCAAACAACTCTGCTGAATCCCCAAGGGCCTGGAGGACTTTGTCCCTCCACTCTCCAGGAGAAAAAAAAAAAAAAAAAAAGGAAATATTTTATTTCTTTCCTGAGAGGACCACGTGAAAATAAAGAATAAAATGAGCAAAGTGGAAGACAACTTCGTGCCGCCCTTAGAAACGCCAATTTTGGCTGATTACTTTGAGAAATAATTAATTAACATTTAGGATATTATGGATTAAGTGAAAGGTTTACACTGGATTCTGCCTGAAACGTCTGAAAAATAAGCCTTTAACTCCTTGTTTATGTTGGCAAGTAACCTGGCTGAGTATAAAAGCCAAAGGCATGATTGACTACCTCACATATTTTACAACTGTTACACTAAATAGGTATTTCAGAATTTACATACTCACAGAAGAATCCTTAAATAGACTTTCTTATGGGGCTTAAAGCAAACATACTTTAGGACATATTTCCTGTTTTGTTACTGCATTTAAATATAAGTGCATTAAATCTACTTTTCCTTAAACAAAGATCAAAAAAAATGTAAGAGTATAGAGATCACAGAAATCTATCCTGTTGTTTTTAATTCACTGAAATTGCTTAATGAATACCCACAAACTTATTGAGAGTTGAGAACACTTATTAACATATTAGTAGTGTGTGAATATTTACCCCTTAGACACAAAAGGTGTTTGTGTAATTTTGCCCAGAATGGAAAACTTCTGCAATTAAAATCCAAGTAATAATTAAATCCCAGTTCATTGTTTAGTTGTGCCTGTTAACTTCCCTCTGCCTGCTTTTAGATGCTGAAAAAGACGATACTAACATTGATTTTCTAGCATGGTGTGGGGCAAATTCATGTAAAATGACACTTTGTTTTAGCTTTTAATATTCAGCAGCAGCTTTTAGGGCAGATTAGCAACATTTCACACTGCCTGTGGTTAGAATCATGCATGAAGCCTGGCTCTGTGACCACCTCCAAGCTAAAATGAGTGAGGTGGTTTAAGGAAGCTGTTTGGGGTAACAGTATATGTTTTTCCTTGGCTTCCAGGTGAGCAAACCGACCATCCCAGTGCTGCTGGAGATGCCCTGTTGCTCTCTCAGGGTGGTTTCCAGTCGATTGCAGACACCAGTTACACTCCTTAATTCTTCACAGGGTCATTGCAACAGCTTTACAACTTTCTTATTGTTTCTTAGAAAGAACGGCAAAGTTCCTCCTCCTCCCTTCTAACTGCCCAGATGCATTTTTCCTTTAGAGATAAAAAACAGAGCCCGTTTCTAACCACAAGGGAAGAAGAGGACAGAGGTTTCTAAGCTTTTGGTGGCACCTAGAACTAAGATTTTAAACTTGATTTTTAACTTTAATCTGTGCCCTCCTCTCTTCAAACCACTACAAAACTACCTAACAAAGTACAGCATACATTTTGTGATGTATTTTTTGCATTTCCAGGACAGGATTCTAATAAAAATTTTATATATGTGATTACATCTGAGCTCAAAGTAAGGATCTCCCCACAACAGCACCCAGACAAGAGGGGATCCGGTGTTCCTCCAACATCCACATGCAGCCACATAATTCTACAGAAATCTGCTTTATACACAAATATTCTTTTGTTGGGGTCACCATCTCCTGTGAAACTCCTCTTTCTGTGGCCCTTCCTTATTTTCAGAATAAAAAAAACCCAAAAAATCAAAAAATCAGTTGCAAGACCTATGAGTGTTCACTAGGAATCAACAAACTGGATGTATAAATTTAGCCTATGGAGTTTTTCCAGCCAAAAATCCCACAAAGTGGCTCTCAATGGTTTGTTTCCCTATTTTTTTCTCCTCTCCAGCTATCTCTTGCAGGGCTGCCATCTTCTGCTTTCTTGCAAATTCATGGTTTTCAGGGGGTTTCTTGTTCCTGCTGCCTTCTCGGATTACAATTTCTTTTGTGCTAATTAAGCTGAAAAATTGAAAGAATGTCGCTGACTCTACAAAGAACACAAAACAGGCTTGCTTGAAAAGCTAAAAATAGCTCGTTCTGTTGGGGAGACAGACGACTCAGTCTTCAAACTATTTGCACAATGCGAATTAATTGCAGATGGCCAATTCATTTATTCAGAACCTCAGTGACAGAAACGAAAGCGCCGCCGCGCCTGGTTCTGTGCATCGAGCTGTGTCAGGTCTCGGGTCGTGTCCGAACCCTCGGGCTCCTTTGGGAGCCAACTTGTCACCAAGTGTTTTGATCCCACTCTTTTTTGTCCCTCTCACATCCAGGTCCCCCTCCTCCAGGCAGCTGGGATTTAAGATGTGAGACTGATGTGCAAGAACACGGCCAGCTCACACTCGCTGTGTGCTGTAAATCACTCACATACAACATTTACATCATAATAAATTGTACCAAAACCCACCCAGACTTTTCAACTTCTTTAAAATTATTTCTTTATGTCTTTTTTTAACACCTCACTATTCAATTTGTCTTTCAATTTCCCCTTTTTTAGCCTTTCCCAGTAAAAGCAAAAGGAAGTTTAACCTCTTTAAAAAAAAAAAAAAATTAGTTATTGATTTAATGGGAGAGAATTCAGGCAAATCTAAACAGATAGTGATATTCGGTCCTGGCTTTCATTGTTAGATAAACGGGAGGTTTCCAAAAATACCATCTATTAGACGAGGGGCTGTAAACTGTAGCTGTGAAATAAAAATATCACTGAACCAGATAAATTGTTTGGGATACAGAATGATCTGTACTAGAACTTTACAGCAGATCCTGAGCAGCATGAGGCCTCCTTTGTGCTAGAAAACTAGAAACGTTGTCATTTGGGAGCCTAAATAATGCCAAGAAAAAGAAATTAAATATCAGAGTCCCTTTTTTCTCCAACTTCAGTGTCTCTCCTTTGCAATTTTGCTGTTTTCCAGCCTCCAAAGCCTTGTTTGCAGACTTGCTGACTTGACAAACGTGCAAAAGCCGCCGGGCAGAAGGTCTGAGCTCGCAGGGCTGCAGGAAAACCTCCCAAGGAGTCTCAGGTGGAGTGATATCTGGCATGCTGATAGGATCACAGATAGCACGTTTTCCTGTTCCTTTTTTTTTTT
>VZTY01026148.1:13292-26997 GCA_013400935.1 Turnix velox
TTTTTTTGAGTAACATACCGTTGCAGTCTGCCTTTCAAAGTGTTTATATCACATCTCAAAGTCTTTAAATCAAGACCGGAGTGTTATTTTAAAAGGCATTAAATCTTCCAAGCCAAAAATGCAGCTGGATGCAGAAATTAATTCAATTTTCTGCCCAAACAACCATAATCTATTGAAGTCAAAATACCTGCCCTCTCCTCTGCTCAGGTTCCTTCTGAAATACTCCTTCTAAAGTTACCTAAGCTTGTTGGCTATCATAGATTTAGAAGAAGACACACATCATCCTCATCATCCTCTACCCTATATTTTAAGCTCACTGCCACTTCATCCAACCTCCCATCAAGGTCAAGAGAAACAATTTATTTTCATCAATCCAAAACAGACAGCTGCAGTCAGGTTACAACATCTTCCTTCTGGTTTTGGGGGCTACTAAAAAAGGGTCAAATAGAGCAACAAACCTCTTCATGAGAAACAAATCCTTTCCTAAGGAAAGACACTGTGTAGGACACTTCTGAAAGATGAACCCCATCCTGCACACTTCAAAATGTTTTTGTCTTTTTCTTGGTGATACCATAGTGGAACAGAGACAAAAAAACTGCTAAATAACAAAGGTCTCCTGTCCTCAACTATAAAAAAGGACAGAGATCTCACTGGTTCAACACAAGCAGAGAGATACTGAGGCCACGGTGATGGGGAGGAGGACACCCACAGTGCTGCTCTGGCTCTTGAGATGAAGTTATAGAAACCCCCTTTTAATTTGGGAATAAAACTGAAATTTTTTGGCCACACATGCAGAGGAAGAAATCTGCTGTTGTTCTTCATGACATGCAGTAAGGAAAATGCCATTGGGAGCACATTTAGGCAGAAGCCAGAACACACCAACCAACCCTCTCCTGATGATGTGAAGCTTGAAGAGCAAAACCGACTTTTATTTTCCACTCTGAATTTTTTTTTTTTTTTTAATTTATACTCTGTGGTAGGGCAGATTCCATAGGGAACATGTCCATACACAGGCACATCTACCTCCTCTCAAAAGAGAAACATCTTTGTTTACTCAAACTATTTTTGTTAGACCTAAGTTTTGCTGGTTCTAAAGAGCTTTGCCTTGCTTGGAAAGTAAACACCAACATCTCTGAGAGAAACATCAGCTTCTGAGTGCCCACACAGTGTCCTGGTCGACCTCATAAAGGTGACATTACACATAGAGATGTTCACTGCTCACTGAGGTGAATCATGTCAGTCAAGGTCTTTCTAACAAATAAAATTCTTTCAAAGCATTATCTTATAAAAATAAAGGACAGCAGAAGAATCAGAACAGGGTGTGGGGTTGTGATCTGAACTAGTGTGTGCACCATACACTGGGGCTGCAAGGAAGGTTGGGTCACTAAGGGGATTGAAAGTTCAAGAAAAACGAACAAAATGTGTGAAAATATGTGAAATTCTCCACATCTACAAGCAAATCTCCTGCCCTGTGCCTAAACAGCTGAAAGAACCCCCACTCTGTTGCAGTAGAAAAGGGAAAGTAAATTAACTGTTGGAATAATATTCTATAGATTTATTATTTGAACACACTTCTGTGATTTCAAAGCTGCCCAGCACTGGTAACAAGAAGTTTTGCCTGTAAGTTATTAAAGTCTTGCCAGGACACTACAGGAAGTTACAGCTTGCCTGCAAACTGGCAGCTCAGAAGAAGGTACCAACTCACTTTCCAGCATGACATCATTATAAAGTTATTAGTTGTTGCAGTAGCCTTTAATGGGTAAAGATTAAAATTCACAGTCTCTGTTGTCACTGTGATGAGTGGATGAAGGAAAAGAAGAGAGCACAGGACAGACAGTACTTAAATCCCACTTCAACATTTTTTTCCCAAATTTGTAAGATTTGGGCTGGCAGGAATTTCACTACACCTTCTCTCTGGCATTGTGACTGCATGTTCTTAAATAATCTTAAACCCAAAGGAGGACTAGATCTTAGCACTTTCCCAGCCGAGCACATGAACAGGGGGGAGTCAGACTCATCCTTTCCCCTCACTGAAACATCTCTGTGACTTCTGAAGGAGAAAGAAGCCAGTGAGTTTGCACTGGTTCTTGTCTATCTGCAGCCTCCAGCATAAACTTGTCTCTCCGAATGTAATTAGAGCTCAAGGAACAGCCTGTCTTTTAAACTAAGATGACAGAAATTGGGTTCTACTATTTAAAAAAAATAAAGTGAGAGAAAATCCTTCTTTGTACAAACTGCAAGATTTCTCAAGTATTGAAAATGAAGATATCCCACTGTTCCTCAGGATGAGGCTGCAGCATTCATGTGCTCAAAGGTCACTGTCTAGTTTTTATTCCCCCATCAGGTTGTATGAAAGCAGCACTTTCATTTTGTTGGAAATCCAAACCATCAAATAAATAGGAACCCGGTTAAACTACCATCCTCCAGTAAATTTTTTAAAAATAAATCAATACACTGTGATGATCTGAAATGGTAAAAGGCACATTTCTCCCCCCCTCTATAATTCAAACCCAGCCTTAACCAATTACTTCAAACTTTTCCCCAGACGAGACACATCTCCCTTGGCTCAACATTTCACACGAGGATTTGCAAAGCCAAAAAGAGTTTCTTCCACAGACAAAATTGGAAAGGAGAGATTAAATCACCCTAATGATAGGTACTGGGATATGCCTTTCAACTGTGGATGGCTGCCCGTATCTCTATAATTGTGACAATATTTTTCCAAGCAGAGTATCATGTTGTATGTAACACTGAAACTTCCTGGTCTCTACTCCTTCCCTGCTGCATGGTTACCATCTTATTTTTATAAGCATTCCATTCTGGGGCTGGCCCTTCAGCTTTGGCAGAGCCAGGCAGCTTCTGCTTTAAAGCGGCTGTTTTGCAACTAGCTGCTGCTTGCTGCATCCTTCTCTTCCAGCCAGGGAGTACCTGCCATCTTCTGCTCTCCAGAAAAAACACCACATTCCCACAGGTGCCACCCCTGGAACAGGGTACACTGAAGTGGAAATAACCAGCCAGGACCTTGACAATGAATGGAATTGGTTTCATTTCTGGGTTCTTTCTGGAAAAGCTGCAAAATGGCTGGATTTAAACAAGTTCACTGAAAAAAAAAAAAAATTTCTTAGTTCACATCCTGCTCGTGTTGGCACTTCTGTTGCTGGACTAGTCAGCCTTGCACTTTAGGACTGTTCTCAATGCCACCCAAAACCCATTGAGAAGCATCACAGGAGCTACCAACAAGCCCTTCCAAACACCAACACAGTGGTCAGCAGGGCAAAGGCAACTTTACTTTGCTCAAAATATCAAGCAAAGTAACTACTGTACAAATTAACTTCAATCAGGCTGTTCCGTAGTGAGAATCAAGCCCTTTACAAATAATAATTAGTGTTCTATTTTCTCCTTAAAAGCAAACAAACAAAACCTCCAGATGAGTGGATTTAGATTATCCAAAATGCTCCTCAGTGCCCGGAGGGGAGGGTGGCAGGGCAGGATCCTTCCTCACACAACTTATTTGCCCACAGGACAGAGCAGCTCCCTTATCCCACAGGCAGATTTGGTTATTTCCTTCCCTTTTTCTCAGCCTTTTAATTACTGTGGTTGAGAGTCCCACACTCAGGTGAACATCAACCAAGAGGAAAAATTCTCAGAGGCATCTCAGCCTCCTGATACCCCCCCCCCCAGGAGCCCTCAGGACATTCTGGCTGACCCTGACAGCAGATCAGACATCTGTACCAGGGCACTAAGTACATCATGGATTTTTAGCAGAAGTTGCTCGCTGTTCTGGCAGGCTCTAATTAGATTATGGGATTTAGAGAAATGACAGGCTGGTTGTCTAATTCACTGCACGGGCAGTCTGCAAAGGCTTGGAGAAAGTATCCAGATTAGTATAGGGATGAGCTCGGTGAAAATCCAAATAATACCAAATAATACACATTAATAATGAATGTTTACAGTGAGGGGAGTGAAAAAGTGGAACAGGTTGCCCAGAGAGGCTGTGGATGCCCCCTCTCTTCCTGGAGGTGTTTAAGGCCAGGCTGGACAAGGCACTGAGCAGCCTCATCTAGTGGGAGGTGTCCCTTCTTATGGCAGGGGGGTTGGAATTTGATGATCTTTAAGGTTCCTTCCAACCCGAACTATTCTGCAATTCTATGATGCCTCTGAAACAGCATATTTACTGCTCAGTGCTCATCCCTATTCTCACCAACCTATCAATGCAAAACACGGAGCATCTCAGCATCACACCTTCCTCCAGCTCCCACTTGTATTAAATCACAGAATAGTTTGGGTTGGAAGGGACCTTAAAGATCATCAGGTTCCAACCCCCCTGCCATAAGCAAGGACACCTCCAACTAGATCAGGCTGCTCAGTGCAAATCCCAAATAGAAGGGAAAACACTGGGATTCTGCTTGCAAAAATGCTGAAATGCACCTTGCAGTGGCTCCGGAGACTGGCATGGACTGAACATAACAAGCATTCAGCTTTGCTTATAAAATTCCCATATCCAGCAGTGCCACAACATGGAGCTTTAAAAATTGGAGCAGGGTTTTCCCATATAAGGGAAAGCTGACCTGCAGCTCTGGCCCCAGCGTGGGCTCTCTCCCAGGGCAGAAAACAGCCAAGAAGCCTGGCAAACCCTGCCTGCCCCTTCCTCTGCTCCAGCACAAAGTCTGGGTGCCCCCCCAGAGCCATCCGAGGTGACACTGCTCCACCAGAAGCCTCTAGCCTCACTGTCCCTGCTCTAGGTTTGCTTGCAGCTTGACTAAACCTGAGAGCATGTTCTTCCAACCCTTCCATCTAAAGCCGTGTTTGTACCCAATACCCATGAAGTGACAGGAAAAGGGGCAACAGGTGCAAGCTGGAACATGGGAGGTTCCACAGAAATAGGAGAAAAAAACTCAGTGAAGGTGACAGAACTCTGGAACAGGCTGCCCAGAGAGGTTGTGGGGTCTGCTTCTCTGGAGATATTCAAAACCCATCTGGACACCTTCCTGTGTGACCTGATCTGGGTCTTCCTGCTCTGGCAGTAGGATTGGACTAGATGATCTCTTGGGGTCCCTTCCAACCCCTGATATTCTATGATTCTGCATCCACAACAAGGCTGACACTGAGGTCTCAGCATCAACATCTATCTCAGGGCTTGGGCTTTTCTCCTTCTGGAGGCTCCCTGGGTCAATCAGGCTCAGCAGAGCCACTCAAGACCCCCTCCTTGGGCCAAGGGACCCCAATGGGCCATGCTCTCATAGTTATGCAAGGCACTGTAGGGATGTTTATAAGACAAGGATTAGGATTTAGAGGTAGGACTTAATATGTGATGGAAGGACTAGAAATAATGGATGTAAATTGGAAGAGGGAAGATTCAGGCTAGATATAAGGAAGAAATTCTTTATGGTGATGTTGCCCAGAGAGGTTGTGGATGCCCCATCTCTGGAGGTGTTCAAGGCCAGGCTGGACAAGGCACTGAGCAGCCTGATCTAGTGGGAGGTGTCCCTGCCTATGGCAGGGGCGTTGGAACTGGATGATCTTTAGGGTTCCTTCCAACCCAAACTATTCTCTGAGTGTTAGGAGACATCTCCCTGGAGCAGCGTGAAAACCTTGCAGCAAGCCCGTAGCTGCCAGAGGGCTAAAGGATGGTGCAAGGGGCTCCTTCCAAAGTGCTGGCAGCAGCTGTGTCAGTGGGTTTGGGACTATTCCATTGTTTTGAATGTATAGAAAGTGCAGAGCAAGCATTGCCAGCCACCGTGGCGGAACAGCCAGGGCCACTGCCGGCAGCTGGAGAGCTCTGCCTGGGAACGGCTTTGCTAACACCATGTGTGCAGAACTTTTGAGTCAATCAAACCCTTCCTCCCCCCCCACTCCATCCTAACCCTGGCTAACAGCACCAGTGGGCATTTCTAAATTTCTAGAAAGTGGGGTGAGCAGGGTGAGGGCCATCCAGCTGCAGCTCCAGCTGTGCCCGAAGGCTGCAGGGAGAAGCCGCGGGGCTCTCTGCAGGGGATGATGCCCCGCGATGCTCAGCAGGAGCCTGGTTTGGCAGCTCTGAGACACCTTTGGGAGATGATTTTTTTGAAGACACCAGCAGTGTCTTCAAAACACTGGATACCTGCCTGTGTGCTTCTGACAGTGAGAGAGCTGCACAGAAGAAGGGAGAAAAAAAAAAAAACCCAACATAAAAAGAACATCTGTGTAAACTATTAATCATTACCTATTTTCTTGTTTATCCCAAGTTTTTCACAGCGGTTAAAGTCACATGTGACTTTCCCACTTCCCAACATGCACTGGGTATTCTGGAGAGGGGTCTGGGGGCTGTCCCCCCCCCAGGGAGGAGCCCTCAGAAAAGGGCTGTACAGGGAGGGAGAGAGGCACCGATGGGAGACAGAAGCTCAGAGCAGTCACAGCCTGACAGCTGGAGGTTGGAAAACCTCAGTTTTGTTATTAAAATGGCAAGGAACTATTTAGGTAACCGACAGCCTTGCATCACACTTTAGGAAATTTTAATTACATCAGTGGTTTTGCTGTAGCAAAAAGTTTCTCTTTTCCCCTTCCAGTTTTCGAAAGCCTTAGGAATATTGCANCAGCAGTGTCTTCAAAACACTGGATACCTGCCTGTGTGCTTCTGACAGTGAGAGAGCTGCACAGAAGAAGGGAGAAAAAAAAAAAAACCCAAACATAAAAAGAACATCTGTGTAAACTATTAATCATTACCTATTTTCTTGTTTATCCCAAGTTTTTCACAGCGGTTAAAGTCACATGTGACTTTCCCACTTCCCAACATGCACTGGGTATTCTGGAGAGGGGTCTGGGGGCTGTCCCCCCCCCAGGGAGGAGCCCTCAGAAAAGGGCTGTACAGGGAGGGAGAGAGGCACCGATGGGAGACAGAAGCTCAGAGCAGTCACAGCCTGACAGCTGGAGGTTGGAAAACCTCAGTTTTGTTATTAAAATGGCAAGGAACTATTTAGGTAACCGACAGCCTTGCATCACACTTTAGGAAATGTTAATTACATCAGTGGTTTTGCTGTAGCAAAAAGTTTCTCTTTTCCCCTTCCAGTTTTCGAAAGCCTTAGGAATATTGCAAAGGGAATCCTTCCCAAATATGCAAAGAGCAAGTCAATACTCAGAGGTTTTTTTTTTTTTGCCAAGCTTCCTTTTTCTCTACATTTCTCACTCAAAAAAGTGATTAAGAATACTTTCATATAAATAGAAAAGAAGGCTGGAGTTACTGCCAGATAGTTAGAGACAGTCAAAATCACCAGTGAACTAGTCACACGTTTACTTGAGTGTGGCCTCACGAATGTTAACGTGCTCCCTGGTAATGAGCAGCAATTGAAATGTCTGCTCCTGCTCAGGGGAGGGAGAAACACAGAAGTTCAGCAGAGAGCTCAGGACAGAATTTTGAGGCTCTAAGACACTGTTTTGAGAGCAGGAACCCAGCTCTTGACACAATTGGAATAGCAAACCCCAAAGACCCTCAGCATTTTCCTCGTTTTAATTATCTCTCCCCAGGGGAAAAGAAAAAAAGAAAAAAAAAACCAACACAAAACACCCTAAGGATCAATAACAAACACCATAATCAGTATCTCACCAATTGCATTTCCTTCTTTTATTTACAAAAGTCATGCTGCAGCTTTTCAGAATATTAGTCTTTCTTGATTTTTTTTTTAATCTAGAAAAATGCTAAAAGTCTGATCTCACCAAGGTTTATGAATTTCTGTTTTATTTTTCGAGTTAAAACTCTAAATTGTTTGGTATTACTTTCTGCCACCATTTAAGACTTTAAAATTTCTAGTCATGGTTCCTGCTATCAAATTCCCTGCTTTTCCTTTGAGATGTTTTAACTGCTTTGCTTAATGCTATGGCTGCAGTTCACATTTAGGACAAAGCTGACTTCTTAGTACTGCATTGGTGTAAAAGCTCAGAGAAAGCTTCAAATACATGCAATGAGTTTATAATAAAATTAACAAAATTAAGTACATTAATCTGACAATCATATAACAACTCCTACATGACAAAGTGGACAAATTCTAAATTAATTTTAAAAACAACAACAAAATTAGGAAAAAAAGTAGCTGTATCCATCTTATCTATGTATAAATTTATAAATAATCAGAAGAAACATATTACTCAAGAATTTAAATTAACAAATTTTATTAATGCCATCTTGAACTCAATTCATTTAATACAAGGAGAAAGGGGCAGGTTCCAAGGAAAAATGCAAGTACCAAAATGGTTGATTCAAAATTCTCCCCCCCTCATCTTCTTACAGAAAAAAGTCATCAGGCAAAACACTAATTATCTTCTTTTTAGATATTTTTGCTTTTTCAACAACTGTCTTAATGTTTTTTCTAACCAAATGTAACTCTCCTGCTCAATTTCTACAGGACAGCACTGAATTTCCTACCAAGCATCCAAAAATCCTACTTCTGTAAAAATCATTCTGAACAAACAAGGAATGCAAGACCTCAGCTGTGACTTCCCAAAGATGATCTGATCTTTACATCATCAAAAAAATTACTAGTATTTTATGTTTTCATAACCCTGGAATATATTCTGTATATAAAATAAATATATTATTAAAATACCAGATAAATGCTAAGTTGTCCCTTTCAAATAAAGAGATATATTACTGCACTGAAGATCCAGATATTTAATTTTTTTTTTTAGTATTTCAAATGGTAGTTAAAAATATCCACAAGTATCCAAGTATTTACTGTGTATGTTCATACTCAAAGCACAATACCATCACCACAATATCCTTGTCAGGAAGGGGGTTAAATTTTAATACTTATAAGAAAAAATCATGGAATTGATTTCTTTAAAGCCCAAGTACATGAAAACACCTAATTGTGGAATTTTGTTATCTAAATGAACACAATCCTAGGAGTTAATCTCAACTAGCTCTTATCAATTCCCAACATGAAGAGACACACCTTCTGCACCCTCCACAATAAAGAGTTAAAGCAGAAAAGGAATTAAACAACTCAAAAAGCAAATGCTAAGTCTAAGAATTTGGGAGAACCACATGTAGAAATATAGGAATTTCATTTTTGCTACAGCAGTGAGAATATTTTCTGGTTTCTTTAACTTCCACGCCTGTGCTACCAATGCAATTTGTAATTAAACACATATAGTAGAACAAACTATTAACATTACCAAAGACAATAACTAATCAATGCATCACTTTCTGAAAATATATTTTTTATCTATGCTACAGTAAAATAATACACTTTTAAACTATCCTGGGCATACCCATCTTAAAATCCTTCACAAGAGTTAATCAACTCAGTTTAATTTCTTTCCATGGGATTAATTTCAACTTCACTTTTCACATTTTCTCCTCGTTCTGACTTGGAGGGTGACAAATGCTAAGTATGTAGAAAGGTAACAATTAAAAAAAAAAAGAAAATTCCTGGAAAAAAAAACCCCAAACAAACCAAAAACAAACACTCCTTGAGTGTTGTTGTCCCTAAAGAATAGAAATGGGCAAAATGTCTTTCAGACATCTGACTATTAGTCAACTATTGTTAAAATGATCCAATTATTAAATAGGCAAGAATTATTTATTTGACTTCTATAAACTATCCCTCTCTGCTGGGCCTGGAATAAATTAACACATCCACATGTTTCTTTGCTTACCATGCCAAGAAGAATGACTAATATTTTTCTATAATAATATTTTGATAAGAAAATGAATGTTTGGTTTAGATTCGCAACAGGAGTTTCTACAGGGTTTTCATGTGCTGAATCAAAGACAAAATCACCAAATTAGAAGGATCTGAACAAACCAATTAAAAACAAAACAGCTTTGCTCTGATACACAAAGTATTCTTTTTTAGCTGCTATATCAAATGAAAGCATATTTCTGCCTTGAAAAAAATCTACCGGTTAAAGGATTTAGACAGGCTTCATATGAAGTATATTTAAACATCAAAACTAATTTAAAGTGATCTAGAGAAACAAGCTGTGGAATGTCCAATCCTTAAAAAAAAAAAAAAAAAGTAATTAAATGCTGAAGGCTTAGCTTGCTAAATACAATTAAGGAGGTTTGCCTCCCTCCTGCCCCTCACCACCAGCTATGGCCACACCATCAGGCTCACACCAGGCTTGAGCAGTGGGGCAGACATCCCCTTCATTTTTAAACCAAATCATTTCCAGCTGCACCAGCCATGCTGTGGCACAAGGAGAAGGTGGCATCACCTCATCCATGGTGTTCACCTCTCCTGTCCTGCTTGTGCTCCTTGCCTAAAGCCAAGGGCCATGAGGGACATGGTCTCCCATCACATTCTGCTCAAGCCAAAAGTACCCCAAGCCTTTCAACCTGGGCAATAACAAGACAAGCAGAACCTTTCAGCTTAAAAAAAATCCCAAAACTGATTAATATTGTAACTGTCTTTGAACTACAGAACCTTTGCCTGCCCCCCTCCCACGCCTGCAGCTTGGCACTGCTGGCCACACCAGCAAAAAGCAAGCCAAAATTCACCACTCCAGCCCCAAAACAATCCCCCAGGGGAATCTGGTGATCACCCCCCCCAACAGCCCATCCCACCNTCTGTGCTCCTGGAATCAGCGGCAAAAGAGGGTCTCAAAAACCAAAGCAAGAATGTCAGAGTTGAAGAAAAAAAAAAATTCAACCAAGAAGGTGAAAAAGAAGGAGAAAAAAAGAGTCAAAAACAACCCCAAGAACCTTCTGACTTGTCTGTCCCAGGACTCTCTGCAAGAGGCTCAACCAGGGAGGAATTTGTCCCCCTCCTCTGGCACAAAGTTTCAGCAAACAAACACCCCAAAAAGAAAAAAAAAAGGAAAAATCCATAAAAAACATCAAAAAGCAACCTAAGCTCACCCTCTGCAGGGTGCTGCTTTACAGCTTCGATCTGCAAAGGGGTTTGCTTTGGGATCCCTCGCTGGAGCGAACAGAGAGGGGGAACACGTTCCCCAGAAGAGCACATGGACTGCTCCACAGGCTATTTTTAGCCCCCTGTTACTATTTTTACCCATGTCAGTGTTTTCCATTTGCTGACCTCTGTCCTCATGGAGGCAGGGCCCCACCATCCCAAAAACCCCCATCTGGGACCCCACTCTCCCCCCATAACCACCCCGCTGGGACCCCACGCTTCCCCCAGCGCCCACAGATCCCTCTCCCCATTGCTTTTGCACAGCATCAGAACGCCCTGGCTCCCCTCCTTTACATGGAAATGCATTTTAAAAAAATTTTAAAAATATATATACATTAAAAAGTTGCACAAAGTGCAAAGTCCAAAGCTCAGTAAATCTGCTTTAACTTCATTTCTCTCCAATGCCAATAGAGAGGGGGGAGAAGGGGTGGGAAGGAAAAAAAAAAGAAAAAAAGAAAAAAAAGCAAAAGCAAACAAACGCCACTGTTGCTAAGTTTTGCACTTTATACCCTTTTTGTATTTACAATCCTCTCTGGGCTAAAAATAGCAAGCCGTGATCCATTTATAACTGGCCGGACGTGCCCCGCAGCCGCCGGCGGGGCCCTGCCTGCTGCAGGGAGCTCTCTGCGTTCCTTCTACCTGAGCTCATCCAGCCCCGCTCCCACAAAGCACACATTGACACGGCTCCTGCTGCCAGGGCAGGTCAGGGGAAGGGACTGGCAAAACAAGAAAAGAGAGGGAAAAAAAATAGGCAGTCCCTACACAGGCTGCCCCCATGTCCTTCTTGGCTGGCTGGAGAGATGCACAACCTCGCCTGGCAGCTCCAGCTGGGCTCCATATGGGATCAGCGCCTTGGTTCACCCCAGGAAAGGAGCAATGGTAGACAAACTCAAGGCAGGTTTGAAAGCAACTCTGGAAATTGGTTTAGAGACACTCTGAGGCTCTGGGTGGACATAGTTCTAGAAACAATGCTGGAAACAGCTCCTGGTCTGACACCAAACAGCTCTAGTTGTGGGTTTGGGGTGGGAAGGGGCTGGAGGCAGCTCTAGGAGTTAACCTACAAGTGGCACCACAACTGGTGAAGACATAAATTCAGCGTTATCTGCAATAATTATTCATGCAAGAGGTTTTAACAGTGTGAGATTCAGTTCTTTACTGTTACTGACAGCAGGAATGGTCACAACACCGATGTTAGAGCACACAGAGGACACCAGCAAATATCCAAAACAAACTCACATTGTCTTTCTTCTCTCTGAATCTGATGTTAGGAATTTCCATTGTCACTTCTGCACGTGCAACCCTGAGGCAAGTCCCCAGGAAAGCCAAACCTTTACACCCAGGAAGCCCAGGGGGCTTTTAATGCCACCTCCCATCCCATACTGACATGCTCCTGGGTTTAAAGTTTCCTCTCTTTGAAGCACAGGTTAATTCACTTCACTCTTGCTGCCACAAGAAAGAATCCTGGCTAGGATGTAGAGTATCAACTTAACCAAGCAGCAGCAACAAACCCCACCAGCATCAGCAAACAACAGTGCTTTAGTGTAATTTATCACAAATGCACAAATCCCAGATACTTAAGGAGTCAACACTCACGAAGTTATGAGACTTTGAAGGAAAATATACCTCCCAGTTACGAGTCTTTTGGGCACACTTGAAACATTTCTCAGTACTCTTAAGAGCAACAAAATGAGGTTTGCTTGGACTGACAGCAAAAGATCAGTGCCAGTGCTTCACAAACTGCAGCTTTGAGGGGAAAAAAAGTAATAACCGTGGTGGGGACTTAGAGAAAAAGGTGATTGGAACAGTTGGCAGCATCATTACCTACATTTATTCCTCCTAACAGCTCTGTTTTGGTTGCTTTTTTGATACAACTCTTGATTTTGGCTTCTTGGTGAAAAATCACATCCCTCTCATGTCTTTTCTGCACAAGAGTTTTTGGGCTGTTTCCCCTCCCATGCACACACTCACATCACTTTGTTTGTACAGGAACAAAAAGCGCCTGTGTGTAACTCTGCCTTTCCAAAATTTTACATATCACCAAAACAGACGTGCACTGAGCTGCTGCTTGGGCTTTTCTTGGAGTTGTGCTCAATGTACATATCATAGAGTCATCGAATGGTTTGGGTTGGAAGGGACCTTAAAGTTCATCAAGTTCCAACCCCCCTGCCATGGGCAAGGACACCTCCCACTACACCAGGTTGCTTGATGCCTCATCCAGCCTGGGCTTAAACACCTCCAGGGAGAGAGGGGGCATCCACAACTTCTCTGGGCAACCTCTTCCAATGTCTCACCACGCTCACAGTCAAGAACTTTCTTCTCTCCAGCCTGAATCTCCCCTCTTCCAATTTGCATCCATTATTCTTAGTCCTGCCATCCTGAGCCCTATCAAAAAGTCCTACCCAGCCTTTCTGTAGCCCCCTTCAGGTCCTGAGAAGCTACTATGAGGTCCCCCTGAGCCTTCTCTTCTCCAGGCTGAACAACCCCAACTCCTTCAGCTTGCCCTCATAAGGTAGGTGCTCCAGTCCTCTCATCATCTTTGTGGCCCTCTGGACCCACTCCAACAGCTCAATGTCCTTCTTATGCTGAAGGCTCCAGAACTTCACCCAAGCTGTGAATAAACCCTTGTGCAGTGCTGTTACAGAAATTGATATTATTATTAAGGCAAAGTATAGCTTGAGGAACAACTTTTTCCTACTGAGTCACAAATAATAACCCACTGCAGATATAAACCTGTCTGCTGAGGACAGTGACAGCCATACCCTCAGTCATACCCCCCCACCCCACCCCACCCCACCAAGTCCCTTCCTCCTCTGCTCTCC
>VZTY01026148.1:38045-67847 GCA_013400935.1 Turnix velox
CCGCCCTGCCTGCGCATCCCTTCCTACACACCCGGACACCACCGGCCAGCCCGCTTTGCCACCCCTGAGTCGGCTCCTCCCCGCCTCCCGCACCCCGCACACCCCCCGGGAGCGCTGAGCTGACACATAGAGTCATAGAATAGTTTGGGTTGGAAGGGACCTTAAAGATCATCGAATTCCAACCCCCCTGCCATAGGCAGGGACACCTCCCACTAGATCAGGCTGCTCAGTGCCTCCAGCCTGCTCTTGAACACCTCCAGAGAGGAGGCATCCACAANGTGCCTCCAGCCTGCTCTTGAACACCTCCAGAGAGGGGGCATCCACAACCTCTCTGGGCAACCTGTTCCAGTGTTTCACCACCCTCACTGTAAAGAATTTCTTTCTTATGTCGAGTCTGAATCTACCCCCTTCCAATTTACATCCGTTGTTTCTGGTCCTCCCATCCCATATCATATTAAAAAGTCCTTCCCCTGCCTTTCTGTAGGACCCCCTCAGGTACTGATAAGTTACTATAAGGTCCCCCCTGAGCCTTCTCTTCTCCAGGCTGAACAACCCCAACTCCTTCAGCCTGTCTTCATAGGGCAGTTGCTCCAGCCCTTTGACCATCTCCATGTCCACCTCTGGACCCTCTCCAACAGCTCAATGTCCTTCTTGTGTTGAGGGCTCCAGAACTGGAGACAATACTCCAGGTGGGGTCTCACCAGTGCCGAGTAGAGGGGTAAAATCACCTCTCTGGACCTGCTGGTCACACTCCTCTTGATGCAACCCAGGATTTGGCCTTCTTGGCTGCGAGTCCAAGGCGCTGCGGTGAGGATTCCTCACCACCGACTCACCCTCTCTCAAGTGGGGTCCTAACGGGATGTGCAGAGCCCAATGACCAGACACGGTGACCTTAGCGGTCACTGCCAGCCCAGACAGCTCCATCACCGTGACCCGGCTCAGCCACGGGAAGGACGTGACCCTGAGACCCGCGCTGTTGCTGTGCCCCCGGGTTTCCTTCGTGTCTCTTGGTGACTTCATGGATTTTTGACTAGCCCCAGCATCCAGCGGTGGAGTTAAAGATGGAGATCTCGCTCTTCCCCCCTCCTCTGAAGGCTCCTCAGCTGATTTCTCGAAACAAATTCCAATTTCCCTCCTCTGCTGCTGGCAAGTTACCTGCCAAGGGTGCTGGTTGGGGTGACAACCCCCTTTCTGGCCACCCACACAGTGTTTGACACCCATCTGTGGACAGCCCTGAATGGCCACTAAGGAAAATGGCTGATGCTCTGTGTGGCCTGGCCACATCCTGCTCCAGGGCTGGATCCTTCCAAACCACATTCCCCTCTGTCTGCTCCTCCTTTCCATGCTTTCTCACAGGTTGGATGTCTCTGTGGCAGAAATTTGTCCTTTAAAACCTTCTGATAAGAGCGTGACCTTCTTCTTCCTGCTTTATCAACATCACCCAAAAAGGCCGAGCAGGTCTTGTCCTACAGAAACCATCAAGTGTTTCTGTATCAAGGCAACTTTCACAGGGCACAAATGCCTCAAGGGAATGGCAGTGCTGCCCATGGAGGTCACCACTCACTGGGTGACCTGACCACCTTCGTCTGGGTGCCTTTTGCTACCCTCAGTTGTACTAGGCTTTAACCCAGTTGGCTTCAACTCGTGTCACCATCCAGGGAAGCCCACTCTGCCCAGAGAGCTTGGGTTCTTCTGCAAACTGTCCCTGGTGTCCTGTTCCCAGAGCTGCTTCAGGAACAACCAGCCACAGCACATGGAGACACCAGAACAAGGTTCAGAAGATGTGTAGAATGGTCTCTGAGCAAATGCCTCACAGAGGGAACATCCCTGGAGAGAATGGCAGCTGCTCCATAGGGAGATGCTGTCTGTGTGTCCTTCTCCTGGGGAACATTGTCAGTGCCAAGGAAAAAAGGCAGTTGACTGAGAATAAAGCCTTAAAAGAGGAGACATGGACACACAAGCAAAGCACCTTGGATCAACACCAGGAAAAGTGTCAGTAGGAGGAATGTAAATGAGTAAAATTTACATTTATGTGTGCCTTGGGAGGGAAAATAATTGATTCAACTCAAACTGTACATGCAGTGGTGATGTGTCAGCCCCTGCTGCAGCCTCTCTCCTGCCCCACCAGCCCCAGGGCCAGTGACTTCACCCCCAGCTCTGCTGCTGGCAGATCTTGAGGGAAGGAGTTTGCTTTCCGAACGGGCCCCAGGGTCACTACTGAGAGAAACAAAGTCTGCTGAGCACCTCTGAAAAATAAATTGCAGCACCCAGGTGCAAAACAAGGCTTTTAGGGCAAAAGGAGAGGAATCCACATGCATGGCGTTTGCCTGGTGTCTGTGTGGCTGAACACCCACTGCAAACTGTTGGTGTCATCCCTCGATTTTGGCTGTAACAGATTTTATCTGGTCTCTGTTTTAGTTTTCTTGCTTCAGGTGAGTTCTCATTTTGCTCTTATTCCTCTGTTTCCTGCACTGAGGTCTGGATTTAAAAGGCTGACCAAGTGCTTATTTTCTATCTTGGATTCCCAAACCCTGGTTTAAATATTGATCAAAACTGCTACCTTTTTGTCTTCTTTCAGAAATCCTCAGAGCCAAGAGCTCCTGAGATTTATAACCACAAATCCACTGTCGGTGGCCTCATCACATCTCTTAACTTAAAAGCCAGTTCATCCTGGAAAACAAACCTCGTGACACACAGATAAGGCACGTTTGGATTGTGTTGCAGATGTAAAATGGCAAAAAGTGCTAGTGCTTGTGGTGTCATGGGATGTTGTTTTGAAGTCATGGGCAGCACATGCAGCATGGCTGTGGCTGCTCTGCTCGTGAGGACAGGTCCATTTCACATATAAAAAGGACAAAGTCTTTATGTGGGGACACCAGGGCATATCAACATGGCTGTGGGATGGATCATGATCCTGGTCTGACCATCAGTTCTGATGGTGAATGCCCTTCCAGGGCATCTTTGGTGTCCCTCAGCCACAGGGTGAAGCCCCTGGGCTCCAGGAGCAAAGCTGGGAACTTCACCACCTGCACTTGAATAGAGAAGCCTCCAACATATTAATAACCTCATTGATTTTATGTAGATGTTAATCATCCCAAAGCAACTCCCCTGAGATCCTTCATCACCTCATCCACCATTTCTCTCCTGACAAAGCACTGAAGGAGGAGAGACAGTCTTGGCAGGCACAAGGACATTCAGAGGTGAATAGTTGTATCTGGGAGCACTGTGCTCTGGGTTCAAACTGACACTCTGGGTATAAATTAAAGCCTGACTCCTGGCTCCACTCCTCTTACCAGGCTTGTGAAGGCTCCTGTAGAAGCCTGGTATTAGTAATGGCACTGAGGACACTGATTGTCCCCAACATACCTACTTCATGGAGCACAAAACCAGCTGGGTGTCACCATCCAAACTCCAAAGGACAAACTTTTCACTCTCTTGAATCCAATACAACTCGTTACTTTTCCCCCAGTTATCTTTATGGAATTTAGTTTACTTTCAGCATCATGCCCTGGTTTTCCTTTAGAAGTATCAAAATATTTCCCCCCTTTTTTCTTTTTTTAATTTTTTACCTATTTCAGATTACATGTGAGGTTCCCCATAGTGGATTTCTGAGTCTTAGAGCTTTTAGCTGGCTTCAGTTGGAAACAAAGTACATCAAAAATGTCAGGAATCACTTGACCTACCCAATTCCACTGGGCTTTGCACATGTATCTCTCATTAACCTGCTGTGGAGGAGATCCCCTGAGTTGGGTTAGAAAGTCACTAGGATTGCACTTATGAAAACAACAAAGAAATATTTAGATAAAATAACTTATTTCTGCCTTGGCTGAGTTTCCTCCAGCCTGCAGACACCTCCTGCTCCCCCAGGTTTATCCAGTCAGGTTCTCAAGGATAACACCAGCACGCAGGAGCAGCCTTGTTCTGTCAACAAAGGTCTGCATGTTTATAAGGACCCTCCAACGTGTTTTTAAAGATCCTCAAGGGGGTATTTTTAGCAGTGAGAGCCTCTTCAGCTCCCCTCCCCAACGCACCGTTGTGGCTGTGGGCTGTTTGTCACAGCAGAGACACAGCTGGTCCTGTTGCTCAGGCTGCACTGACATCTGTTGGCCCCCACTGGCCGTGGGAGGTGAGCACAGACCCTTGGTCCCATGCTCAGAAGGAGCAGAGACAAGGAACTGAGCAAGAAACCCTGCAATGGTCCTGGTTCTCCTCCAGCAGTGATGAGAAAGAACTCACTGATGGTGGTGTCCAGCAGATAGCAGCAAGCAAGGTGAAGAACTTCTAAACTGTTGGTGATGGACCATTTTTCCCTAAAAATGCGTTCCCAGACATTTTTCTTCCCTTCTGTGCCTCTCCTTGTATCTTAAAATAACCCAGAGAAGGCTGGTGAGACACTGGAGCAGGCTACCCACCTGTACCTATCCCTGGAGGTGTTCAGGGCCAGGTTGGATGAAACCTGGAGCAACCTGGCTGGTGGGAGTTGTCCCTGCCCAGGGCAGGAAACTGGAACCAGATGATCTTTGAGGTCTCTTCCAAACATTCTATGGTTCTCTGTGAGCATGCTGTCCCATCCATGTGACTAATTAAACCCATAGGACATAAACACTCATTTCTGAATCAGTGTCTGCAAGGATCACATAACCTTTTGGGGAAAAAAAATAGAAAGAACTGAGCAAAGTATTTCCCTTGAACTGGCTCAGTCTTACTCAGATGTGCAGCTTTGGTAGCACAGCTGTGTGCTCACTGTAATGGGCAAAGAATGACTGGCTCTGCTGGAGTGGAGCCAGCCTCTGTCATACAATCCTAGAGTGGTTTGGTTTGGAAGGGACCTTAAAGATCATCAAGTTCCAACTCCCCCTGCCATGGGCAGGGACACCTCCCACTACACCAAGTTACTCAATGCCTCATCCAGCCTGGCCATAAACACCTCCAGGGATTGAGGGGGCATCCACAACCTCTCTGGGCAACTTCTTCCAGTCAACCCTCACAGTCAAGAATTTCTTTCTTCTCTCCAACCTAAATCTCCCCTCTTCCAATTTGCATCCATTACTTCTTGTCCTGGGCAAAAGCTCTGTCCTGCAGTGTGTCAGTGTGCTCATACACAGAACACAACTACCCTGTCCTGGAACACAGGAGGTTCCACAGAAATATGAAAAAAACCTTTCTCACAGTGAGGGTGACAGAACAGTGGCACAGGCTGCCCAGAGAGGGTGTGAGGTCTCCTTTCTTGAGACATTCAGAGCCCTCCTGGACACCCTCCTGCATGACCTGATCTGAGTGTTCCTGCTCCAGCAGTGGGACTGGACTAGATGATGTCTTGAGGTCCCTTCCAACCCCTCACACTCTGTGATTCTCAGTGATGAAGCAGTTACAAACATTTCTATTTTTATTTTTTTATAAAGTGACTAATACCCAAAGTGTGGGAAGTCACAACTCTGACCATACAGCCCATGGGGGTTTCTGAGCAGGATCCCTGCCTGGTTTGGCCACTGCTGTCACCCTGGTGCTTAGTGATCAGGGACATACTCCAGGCTCAGGAGGGCTTTGGGGAGCACAGGCTGGAGGGGCAGAGGTGAGGGATAATTTCCCTTTTTAAGTGGAAACACTTCCAGAAACCCTTCCCCTTCTGTTCCTCACAAATATTTCCTAAATGCTCAGGTCAACAGCATTTATTTTTGGCCTCACGAAGCATAATCTCATTTTTAAAAGTCAAGTCTGCCCTTTGAGTTTCAAGACAGTTTGTGCCTTTTGGGTTTTGAAATAATTTAAAACAGAATTAGCTTATTTTTCATCTTTATAAATCTCTCCTGGTTGGCTCCAGCACATGGAGCCTGTTGAATTCCACCAGTAAAGATTTCATCATTTTTCTGAGGAAGGGAGTTTAATATTTCCCATGGAAGCTCTGGGCCAGGCTGGATCCTGCTCCACTTTGCTTCTCTCCTGAAGCTCTAAAGGAGAAAATGGCAGAAGAACAAGCTACCTCCTTTCTTGGTGGAAAAAAACCCACTGTGCTGCTGGCTGCAGAGGGCAGAAGATGAAGGATGGTACTTCTCCAGCATCTCCAACAATCCAGAGGCTGTTCCAAGAAGCAGAATGAACGGTGGGAGCTGCTGGGAGCAGAGATGCTGAACCCCCCTGGGCTCTGGGCATGGCACAGCCCAGGGAAATGGGCAGTAGCCACAGAATCACAGAATGGTTTGGGTGGGAAGGGACCTCAAAGATCATCTAGTTCCAACCCCCCTGCCATGGGCAGGGACATCTCCCATTAGACCAAGTTGCTCAATGCCTCATCCAGCCTGGCCTCAAACATCTCCAGGGATTGAGGGGGCATCCACAGCCTCTCTGGGCAACCTCTTCGAGTGTCTCACTACCCTCACAGTGAAGAACTTTCTTCTCTCCAGCCTAAATCTCTTCCAATTTGCACCCATTATTCCTAGTCCTGCCATCCTGGACCCCATTAAAGTCCTCAAGTCACCCATCAGAGTAGCTCAGCTCCACTTAGACCGTCTCTATATGGGCTTACCCTGCCCCAGAACCCACCTCTTGCTACTCAATAGTCACCCATCAGAGGAGCTTCCACTTAGATCTTCTCTGTATGGGCTTACCCTGCCCCAGCACCCACCTCTTGCTGCTCAGTGGGATGGAGGAAAGCAGAGGCACCAGCTCACCATCACTGCAGTGACTTGGCTGGGAACTGAATGGACAGTGAATGGCAAAATGGGGAGGGCTGGGAGCTCCTTGATGTCCCTCATCCTCATCCTGGATGGGGAGGGAAAAGGTAATGAGAAGCTCCAGGGGGGAGATGAGGACAGGGAGTGATCACTCTCGCATTGTCGTCACTGGCAAAACAGACTCAACTAGGGGGAAGCTCATTTGATTTATTACCACTGAAATCAGGGCAAAATAATGATAAAACCAACACCCTGACAGCCGTGCCAACCCACAGGACCAGTGAGTCATAAGAAATCAGTTCCAGCTTCCTGTACCAGTACACCAGAAACCTCTGGGGGAGACGTGGGGTTCCACCTCCAAAGCTCTCGTGTTCCATTTTTAGGCAGCTCATTTTGCCAGGGGACCTTGTCAGGATGGTCCCTCATCACTCTGTGTACACAGCACTTCCTGCACAGCTCCTGCCAACACCTGCAAAGGACATGGCTCTCCTCTAGCAGGTACCAATGACAACAGCACTACTGAGTGTGATGCAGACCAAAGCATTGTCACCACCTAATCCCATCTTAAAGAGATAATTGTGTTGTAAATTCCATTTCTTAAGGAAAACTGAGTAAGGAAGAGGGCTCAGCACTGCCCAGCCATACCCACATTGCAAAGGGGACTTATTTCCCTCAGTGCTGGTTTACCCTGAAAGAGGAAGTTGTCTTCTTCTCCATGCCTTGGTGAACAAGGACTGATCAAACACTTCACCTTATCTGCAGCAGAATCTCACAGATGTTTCCTTGCAGAAACCTTCAGCCAAGTATCAAATGTTTCAACATCACACACAAAGCTGGGTCACAGCCAAACCCTGATGATGTTTTGTGATGGCCCATAGCATCCTATGTGCTTGTCATTCAGCCCTGTTTCCTCTTCTGGGTGTCAGACCCCGGGATGGAGAGCTTCCAAATACCAGCCAGCTTCAAAGCAAGCTGTGCTCCACTAAAATAACAACATTAATACCAGAAGTAGTATAAATACTTAGAAGAATAATTCTCTCTCTATTATTTCCTGCCTTGCAAGCTTACATGCCTTCAGAGGAGGGGGGTTGATTTTAAAAGATGTATGGAAATTCTTGCTGGCCAAAGGTATGATAGTCTCTGTTACTCTCACAGTCTTTATAACTTGTATGTCCAAGTGAGAGCTGAAAAAATACACATGTAAGATCTACCTCCATCCCTGATGACATTCATAGAATCATAGAATGGTTTGGGTTGGAAGGGACCTTAAAGATCATTGTATTCCAACCCCCTGCCATAGGGAGGGACACCTCCCACTACACCAAGTTGCTCAATGCCTCATCCAGCCTGGCCTTAAACACCTCCAGGGATTGAGGGGGCATCCACAGCCCCTCTGGGCAACCTCTTCCAGTGTCTCACCACCCTCACAGGAAACAACTTCTTTCTTCTCTCCAGCTTAAATCTCCCCACTTCCAATTTGCATCCATTACTCCTAGTCCTGCCATCCCATTCCCTATGACAAAGTCTTACCCCAGCCTTTCTGTAGCCCCCTTCAGGTACTGAGAAGTCACTATGAGGTCCCCTCTGATCCTTTTCTCTCCAGACTGAACAACCCCAACTCCTTCAACCTGTCCTCATAAGGGAGGTGCTCCAGCCCTCTCATCATCTTCATGGTCCTCATTGACCCACTCCAAGAGCTCAATGTCCTTGTGTTGAGGGCTCCAGAACTGGACACAATACTCCAGGTGGGATCTGTAACAAAAATGAAGGCAAAGAACATCTAGTCCAATCCCCCTGATGGAGCAGGAATACCCATCCCAGGTCACACAGGTAGGGTTTTGAATGTCTCCAGAGAAGAAGACTCCACAACTTCTCTGTGCCAGTATCTGCTGGAGACAAAGAGAATTCTACTGGATTTCAGACAGATGCAAAGAGTGGCTGAATGGGATGGACTCTCTTGTGGAGGGCAATTGAGAAAGCAGCATGTTGGTGGGATGCCCAGTCCCATGAGAAAGAGTATGACAGTCAGATGGGGAAAAAAGAAGGTCACGCGTGTGACTGAGTGGCTGCACCAAACAAATGGCTGGTGTTCAGAGGTCCAAACCTACCCACAGCCTCACTAGGGCTCTGCTCTCACCCTTAATACTTCCAGCTTTGTTTGTCAGGGCTGGCTTGAGGGAAAAAAAAAATATTGTAGAACACAATGGAATAAAATAAAAGCACTTGACTAGTTGAAAGCAAAGCTTCAGACTAAAAACGAACACTTCTTATTTAATAAGTAATTTCTAAGCAAAGCTTGAATTTTCTGGCCATTTCTATAACATTGAAGTTGCAGATTCTATGCTGTGGGATTGTTTTTAGGACAACAGCAGGTATATGATCTACAGGCATAGTTCCTTTGGGTGTTGTGGAGAATTGTCTAAATCATCCAAACATGAAAACAATTATAACAACAGCACTTGATGGTTTCCACTCTGCCCAGAAGGGTTTTGAATCCCATGTGGACCAAAAGATGGTGTAAATCTGTTGTCCCAAAGGAGCAGAGCTGGTGGGATCCACACTCCCTCCCTCCCCCATGGCTGTGGGTGCTGCTGCCAAGAGCAACCACTGTTCCTTCCCACATCACATCCTTCATTGTCCCTGTGGTCTTCAAAAGAAAATTATGCTTCTGATCCAGTGATGCAGAGCTGCTCAATGCCCTGTTGTGTGTGAGTGGAAACACATCCTTGTCACTGGTCACCCAGCAGATGATTTAATCCACATCCCTTTAGCTGCTATAAATCAGCCCGTTACAAATCCAGTCTCTGGGCTGTGATTGAGTCAGCAGGAGCTCTCATGGAAGACGTGGTGGAGGTGCTGTTACTCCCTCACACCTGCAGCTCTTTACAAGTTCTATGATGCCATCCCCTGGGCTGATTTATTTGGGTTAAAAAAGGCTGTTTAGCAATCACACACCCTTTTTCCTAGAAAATAATGATGGTTCAGTTGAACTCCTCCTCCTGTGGGTCAGGATATTCCATGATGATGACCAGGAGGAGTCAGAAGTTCTGTCTGGTGTCTGTGTATCCAAGTCAGACAGACAGTGCCATTTCATGATCCTTCTGAAGCACAGGATTTCTGCTTCAAATCCCACTTTGCTTCTGCCCATTGGTTTGATTTTTTCTTTTTTTTTTTAATTTTTCATTTTATCTGTCCTAAGGCCAACAAAATCCTTCTGGATGACAGCTATTATTTATACACAAGTGCATTTTTCTTACTACTGCTGAAGTTTTTCTTGGTATTGAAGTGAGTAACTTTGCAAACAAGACATTTCAAAGGACAATGGATGTCCTTTAGGACTAATGCTAAAGTGGATTAGCAAGGATAAAAGACTTAAAATCATTTTGTTCAGGAACTGTAGACAGTTCATTGACTTGAAAATGAGAACTAAATGGAGTAAAAAGAGAAAATATTTATCCACCCTAAAGTTTTGGAGCAGGTCTTGTTCTCCAGAGTTTCAAACCATTAAGAATGTCTTTGGAACTATCCCCTGCACTTAGAAGATCTGCAGAGTCCTTTGAGAATAATTATAGTTCAAAATTCCATGGTTTTTAAAATTTTTTTCTTATTTTTCCCCTCTTTAGATAACACCAGTAGTCAAATATTTTTACAGTCTGGATTTCTTTTCCTGTTCCAGTGATCTGTGCTGGGCCATCCATGCCAGAACTATTTGTTCCACCAGGCGTGGCTGGGGCTGAGATAGTGCCTGGTGACACGAGTGTCCCTCAGCCCAGCTGCTCCCTTTGCCATCCCACAGGTAAGTTTTTGTACATTTGGAGATAAATCTGGTGTTCTCTCTGAGCTCTGACACATATTTGCAGTTCAGTCAAGAGTTGCTGAATGCAACTCTTTGTTACAAAACCCAACTGGAGTTACTGTGTCCAGTTCTGGAGCCCTCAACATAAGAAGGACATTGAGTTGTTGGAGCAGGTCCAGAGGAGGCCATGAAGATGCTGAGAGGAGCACCTCCTATATGAGGACAGGCTGAAGGAGCTGGGGTTGTTCAGCCTGGAGAAGAGAAGGCTCAGGGAGGACCTCACAGTAGCTTCTCAATACCTGAAGGGTAGGCTGGGATAGGACTGCTTCATAGTGTCCAGGATGGCAGGATTACGAGTAATGGATGCAAATTGGAAGAGGGGAGATTTAAGCTGGAAGAAGAAAGAAGTTCTTGACTGTGAGGGCGGTGAGACATTGGAAGAGGTTGCCCAGAGAGGTTGTGGATGTCCCCTCAGTCCCTGTAGGTGTTTAAGGCCAGGCTGGATGAGACATTGAGCAACCTGGTCTAGTGGGAGGTGTCCTTGCCCAAGGCAGTGGGGTTGGAACTAGATGATCTTTAAGGTCCCTTCCAATCCAAACCATTCCATGATTCTATAAACCCAAAATGGACTTTCCTGGTTTAATCACCCAAGCTTTGATTTTAATTTAAAAAGTCTCTTGGCTTTGTAAAAGGCCAGATCACACTCATCTCCACCTCTCCCACATCATCGAGACCTGAATCAGCCGTAAGTTTTTATTCCCCTCAGCCACCTTTTTTACTCCACCACCAGGGTGATGGGGTGCGGTTTCCCTTGAGCTCTTTGTCTTCTGCCTTAACAAGGAGTACTTTTAAGTAGATGTCTTTTTTTCCCCTTAAAATTAAATTCTCCAAAATACTCCATTAAATTCCCCACTCTTCTTATTACCAGGAGGTTGAAAGGAAACCCCATGGCTCAGCATCAGCACAGCTTTGTCCAGAGCATCAGATGGAGCCTGACCAGAGCCCAGAACATCCCCAGACAATGCTCCATGGGGATACAACCACATCCACCTGTATTTTGGGGTCAGGAAAGCAGCAACATTCAGCTTGTACAAGCCCAGACACCCCACAGTAGCTCAGGATGTTCACAATGTATGGAAAGAACATCAGAAATTCTTTGCAGAAGATAAAACTGAGGTCTCTAAGCTCATTTCTGACCCCACACCACCATCCATGCTCTTACCACCACAGCAAACCTTCTCCTCCTATCCTGGAGGACAAACCCAACTCCAAACAACAACTCTAGGAGTTGGGTTGGTCCTCCAGAAGAGGAGGAGAAGGACAACTTGGACACACGAGCTCATTGTTGGCAGCCTCCCGTATACTCAGCTCTCTCTGGTGCCTGGAACAGCTGCTTTTTCCTCCAGCCTGGGCCTTTGAGATGTAAATAGTGTAATCTGACTTCAAGAGGCAAGGAAATATTAGCAGAATTTAATGTAAATATTGTATAAATCATCCCAAAATAGCACGGCCACGGGATGAGCCAAAGACTCGAACTGAAAGTTAAACAGACTAAGTAAATATAGACTAAATATATTCTCCTCCTGGAATTGCCACTGGAAAGGATCCAGAGAGGAAATAGGTTAAAATGCAGCCTTGTGGCAGCGATATTAAAAAGCCATTGGCCCGTTTGGTGACACTTATAATGAATTTTATGTCCTACATACATTTTTAATCCACGCTGAGTTAAATATTATCAAGTCTATAAAAAGACGATGGAAAAAAAATGTCTGGTTTCTTATGGGTGGACTCTGCCTGGAAATCTCCCTGTGGGTTTTGTGTAAGAGAAAGATTTGAAAGAAAACATGAAAGGGGAAAAGAAGAAAAAAACCCACAGTGGAGCTTTGGGAAAATGTTTCTTTCCCATTTGGAGCTGAGCTGTTTCACACACCCAGGCAGCAGAAATTCCAGAACATGGACTAGGATGAGGAACAAGGAATCATAGAATAGTTTGGGTTGGAAGGGACCTCAAAAGATCATCTAGTTCCAACCCCACTGCCATGGGCAGAGACACCTCCCACTACACCAGGTTGCTCAGTGCCTCATCCAGCCTGGCCTTAAACACCTCCAGGGATTGAGGGAACATCCACAACCTCTCTGGGCAACCTCTTCCAGTGTCTCACCACCCTCACAGGATAGAATTTCTTTCTTCTCTCCAGCCTAAATCTATCCTCTTCCAATTTGCATCCATTATTTCTCATCCTGACATCCTGTACCCTATTAAAAAGTCCTACCCCAGACTTTCTGTAGTCCCCTTCAGGTATTGACAAGCTACTATGAGGTCTCCTCTGAGCCTTCTCTTCTCTAGGCTGAACAACCCCAACTCCTTCAGCCTGTCCTCATGGTGCTCCAGCCCTCTCATCATCCCAATGTCCTAAAGACTACTTTTCAAAGTCAAATTAGACTTTGCCCAAATTGCAAAGAGGTGGGAATTCCACAACTCCCACCCACAGGACCCAGCAGCAGCGAGGCTCAGCTCCCAGCAGAGCCCACACCAGAAGCTACAGGTGGAGCCCAAAGCACCCAAAAGAAACCAAGGTGGGGCTGAACTGATACAAACCCCATCTTCTCCAGCTGGGTCTGAGCCAGTGGGGTTTACATGCTGACATTTTCATTATCAACAGCTGGAGAGATCCAAGAAGGTGAATGACTCCTCTTGTGCAATCCCTTTTCACAAAAAACCTCCTGAGACAGATGTGGCACAACAACATTTTCTTTCTTTGCAGAGATACCCTCAGCCTATTGGGCAGGAGAGGGAAATGCTTGTGAGATGCAGATTCCTCTTAGGGATTGAGTCCTCAAGAAAACATTGGTGATAGGTCTGGCGCCCATCCCAACCTCAGATGGCATCTGGCAGTCACAAAATGTGGTAAAATATGTCACTGCCTTAATTTGCTACAAGATCCATGCAGCAAAGTGTGAAAAGGTCCTCCTTGCAGTAGAGTTTACAAGTCAAAAACATCACAGATAGGTTTTTTCCCTGACTGAGCACACTGGCCTTGGACAATCTGTAACACACCAACTCCTCTTTCCTCTTCACTCTAATAAGGAAACCAGGGCATCACCCTTATCCCCCTCACCCAGGACCAGGTACCTCACAGCAAAAAACTGACATAAAACATGGCTGTCTCCACAAACAATAGACAAAGGACACTTTACTGGGGACCACCAACCTCCAAAGCCAGTGGCCACATCAAAGATTTGAACTTTCTCTCTGCCAGCTCCCATCACACCATCCTCCAGGAACAGCACAGCTCCAAGATGGAAAGGAGAAGGAGATCTCTTATGGCAGCTCATCGGCTTGTGGGAATTTAAGCTCCAAATCCTACAGAACACAGAGACACCTGTCCTGGGCAGGGACATCTCCTCCCCACCCAGGTTTCTCCAAGCCCTGGCCAACCTGGCCTTCAACCCCTTTGGGGATGGGGCAGCCACAGCTTCTCTGGGCAACAGGGCCAGGGGCTCACCCCCCTTCACAGCCGATTTCTTCCTGAGATCTCACCTAAATCTCCCCTCTTCCATTTAACTTTGCTTAAATTAAGTTCAAAGTTAACTTTCTGTAACTTTGAAGGGGACCTGGCAGTGGGGAAGCAAACACAAAATTCTACTTTTTACAGAATATCACAGAATCAAACAGAGTATCAGGGATGGGAAGGGACCTCAAGAGATCATCCAGTCCAACCCCCCTGCCAGAGCAGGACTTTTTTTAATTAGAAAAAAGTCAACAATTCTGCCCAAGAATCAAACGGAGTCACAAAACCAAAATGAAGAATGTTCCTTCTCCCTTCTGCATTAAGCTTTCCACGAAGTCTTTAATCAAAGCAACTTGTGCCTAACCCAGATGTGTGCCTCACTGCTGGAGCTCCACCTAAACCCAGCTCAGCTCCCTCCAGAGATCACCTCCAGCACAGGGAACGTGCAATTCATCCCAGCTCAGCTTGATTTTATCTGCAAAGCAGCCAAAAAGCGTGTGCTGGGTGGGATTTTTTGCCATCATGGCTCTGGCTGAGCCAAGAAACGCTTCCAAAGCTGATGATGGGAACAGCAGAGAGGGACAAGCACCATTAAAACCCAGTGACTGATCCCAGTGCTGTGCTGTGACACAGATGGGGAAAGTCACTCCTCGCTGTGGTCCCAGCCAAGACACTGCTCCTTGGGACCCACAAACCCTGCTCACCCCCACTCACTATCAAACCAAATGAACCAGCGGAAGTTCTTCACAACAGCCCCCAACTGGGGCCAGGTCTTTACTCCTCTCTTGGGTCTTGTTTTCACAAATGTGAGCACTGGGGAAAGGAAAATGGCTGGAGCAATGAGGTCACACACAAACTTTTGGNGACCTCAAGAGATCATCCAGTCCAACCCCCCTGCCAGAGCAGGACTTTTTTTAATTAGAAAAAAGTCAACAATTCTGCCCAAGAATCAAACGGAGTCACAAAACCAAAATGAAGAATGTTCCTTCTCCCTTCTGCATTAAGCTTTCCACGAAGTCTTTAATCAAAGCAACTTGTGCCTAACCCAGATGTGTGCCTCACTGCTGGAGCTCCACCTAAACCCAGCTCAGCTCCCTCCAGAGATCACCTCCAGCACAGGGAACGTGCAATTCATCCCAGCTCAGCTTGATTTTATCTGCAAAGCAGCCAAAAAGCGTGTGCTGGGTGGGATTTTTTGCCATCATGGCTCTGGCTGAGCCAAGAAACGCTTCCAAAGCTGATGATGGGAACAGCAGAGAGGGACAAGCACCATTAAAACCCAGTGACTGATCCCAGTGCTGTGCTGTGACACAGATGGGGAAAGTCACTCCTCGCTGTGGTCCCAGCCAAGACACTGCTCCTTGGGACCCACAAACCCTGCTCACCCCCACTCACTATCAAACCAAATGAACCAGCGGAAGTTCTTCACAACAGCCCCCAACTGGGGCCAGGTCTTTACTCCTCTCTTGGGTCTTGTTTTCACAAATGTGAGCACTGGGGAAAGGAAAATGGCTGGAGCAATGAGGTCACACACAAACTTTTGGAGCACTCGGTGTTCTCAGAGATAGAAATAACACCACAAAAAGCCACATGGGATAGGTAAGCTGCTTTAATAATAATAAATTTATGAAGCGGCGAGAAGCCACTCAGCTTTGTAAACCCATTTTACTCAATCACAGTCCCTCCAGATTTTTTTTTTTTTCCCATTTAACATGAATACATTCTGCAGTTTGTATGTCAAAGATCAAAGTCCAGGTATGTTCTGGACAACTCTTTCTGATTTTACTGGTCAGAAAAACATTAAACATGCGAAAACAGCACCTTATCAAAACTATAGGCCTTTTCTTGTTACATCTCCTCTGCTGCTAAGCTAAACTGTCACTGGATAAGCCTAGAGGTTTGTTTTTATTTTTCCCTGTGTTCTGAGATGTAGCTGGGCCTGCAGAAATGTCTGATAAAACCTCACAGATAAGAAGTAATTCAGAAGGCTTTGTAAGCAATAGCTGCAGTTGCTTCTTCAGACTAGAGAGAGCTTCTCATGCATTAATGCACTTAGTTGGGGTTTGTGAGGAGCTCAGAGGAAGCCTGAGCCTCTTCCTGATATAATTTGTTGAGCCTGGACTCTGCACCACTGATATTGTTCAGCAACTGCCTGCACCAATAATTTAAAAACAAAAAAAACCAAACCAAACCCAGAAAAAAACAAGAAATCAGGCTGGTTTTATCAGAAACAAGTAATAAATCTTATCATGAGAGTACAAAAAAAAGAAGAAAAAATGGCAATTTCTGACGTGACATTTTCATTGCTTGAGAAGGAATCAGTGCAAAGTGAGGTAACTCCACGCACCCCCTCGCTCAGGGCTGCAGGGGTTAAACCAGGCGCCGCCGTTTGGAGTCTCTCTCCATGTCCTCAGTGGGAGAGTCTCCATTGCAGCCTAGAGGGGACACCATGTTCAGCAAAGGGTCTTCAGATGCCCCTCCAAACAGGGACAGCAACAAAGCCACGCCATAACCAGTAGCTCGTTCACCCTAGAGGAAGGGTAAAAAAAACAAGACCAATTCACACTTGAGATCATAAAATCTGACTGTAGTTTTCATTTCCCTGCTTGCTCCAGAAGAAGAGGGGACCTTATAGTAACTCATATAGTAATCTCAGGGGAGACCTTATAGTGACTTATCAGTACCTGAGGGGGTCCTACAGAAAGGCAGGGGAAGGACTTTTTAGTATGATATAGGATGGGAGGACCAGAAACAACGGATGCAAATTGGAAGGGGGTAGATTTAGACTCGACATAAGAAAGAAATTCTTTACAGTGAGGGTGGTGAAACACTGGAACAGGTTGCCCAGAGGGGTTGTGGATGCCCCCTCTCTGGAGGTGTTCAAGAGCAGGCTGGACATGGCACTGAGCAGCCTGATGTAGTGGGAGGTGTCCCTGCCCATGGCAGGGGGGTTGGAACTCGATGATCTTTAAGGTCCCTTCCAACCCAAACTATTCTATGATTCTATGATTCCAAGAGTGATTGGTGTGTGGCCACAGACAACACTCAAGGTCCCTGGAAAGTCTTCTCAGCTTGTGTCTGTGCCTCTGCTGCCATGGGCATCCATCCCTCAGATTAAACCAACACACTGGTGGATTCACATGAGAAGGGAACCCACACTGGCTGGAGGATGGATTTACTCTCACACGTTCCATCCAGCACAAACAAGAGCAGAGTAAAAAGCTGGGTTTAAAAAACCAGGAGGCCAGAGAAGTAAATTGGCTTGGTTTGCAGCAGAAAGACAAATATACACGAATTCAAGAAAGGGAGGAGGGGAAACCCCCCAGAGGAAACAAATGTTTTCTCTGCTGCAGGACAGCAGGCAGGAAAATCCACTCTGGCCAATCATCTTAGAAGAATACGGATGAAAATGGAAGGCCAGGATTGCTGCCATGGAGCGAGAGCAGGCCAGCTGCCAAAGTTTAAAATGATAAAGATGTTGCTGATTAAAGTGACAGAATATTTGAAAACCAAAACGAAAAATACAAACAGATGAAGGGATGAAAACAAAGACATTCCCCAAACAGACCAAGAGCAGTGCTTTTCCAAAGAACCTTTCTCTATCTAATTCCCTCATTTTTAACTTGATGGCACAGAAATAAGATTATCTGCAGGAAGAAGCAGCTTTCTTTGTGCATCTGTTGCCTGGGACAGTGACAGGAGACACAGGAACATACTCACTGCATGCACAGGAGCAGCAATGTCTATATGCACCCAGACTCCAGGCCAGTCAAAGCCAATGTGAGAAGCAATGAAGAGCCCAGCACAAGAGCTTGGAGTATTGTCTCGGTCCTGCAACAACAAAAATGCAGTTGGTCTTGCAAGAAAAGAGCACGTCAGTGCTTCATTCCTGCCTAAAGAAAAGACAGCAGTGAAAATTTAACCTAGAGCATAACAAATGGCCCCAAACCACACTTCTTTGCTGACAACTCTGAGTTAATGCCTGGCTCTGCTCAATTCCTCTTCAGACTCCTTCCTGCAGTGTTGTGGGAACTCAGTTGTAATTCTCAAACCCAGCAAAAGCAGCTGCAAGAGGCCTCTGTCCCCAATTTCCTGGTTTCTGCAATCCCAGTTGCTGTCTCTGCTGGTTATGGATGATCTGAGGGACACCACTGGCCTTTACTTCTTAGAAAGTCTCCATCCAGGAATTCAGAACTCATCTTAGGGCCATGCTTTGGGCCAGTGTGGACAGGGCACTGAGCAACCTGGATAACCTTTCCAAAATTGACACTAAATATCAGCATAGTGACAGCCTGAAAAATCCCCAAACAAAAGATCATCAAGTCAATAATCTATGTGGCCCATTCCTAAGATTCCAGCCTTTGTGAAGAGGTTTCAGGCAGCTATCAACAGGCCAGCACATTATCTACAAAACCTAAGTTTTTATGCCATCAATGAAATTCAATGATAAAAATTTAAATCTTACTGCCACTGAGTTCTTCATATCAGCTACAGCAGAGGTAAATTCACTGAAGTGGAGCTCAGGGCAATAGACAAGAGGATGGACCAAGTCTCCACAGTTCCTGCCAGCTTTAATGCAAGCCTTTTCCCACTCTTCACTATTGGTGAGGACAGCAGCGTGGTATTTCCCTGTAGCAATTCCCTAGGGAGAAATAAGGCAAAAATCAGGAAGGATTCATTCAATTGTATCATGCAGGGGAGGATAAACTACTCTGTACTGCTCCCTCAGAGCATTAACAGCTGCTTTCCAGGCAACAGATCCTCCAGGAAAAAAAAGGCTCAAAACTAGTGTCCAAGCAGCAGCAGTTGTGTGGCAGTACCTGAGCTCCTGTGAGAGTGGCCATGTCAAGAATGATATCAGCTCCAAGATCCTTGCAGGCATAAGCAACTCCATCAGCCAGGATCAGCCTGCCTTCTGCATCAGTGTTGTTGATTTCCACAGTTCTAGGGAGAAGAGAGGGCCTTTAATGCCAGTTAAACTGGTCTGTCTGGATGAAGGCACTGGATAGGAAAGCAGGCTTCATCTTTGACTCCTCAGGTCTGTAGGGCTGCTCATCCAAGAGCAAACACACGTGGAGAAGGGCTACAATAGCTCTGTCCTCCTGGTTGGGTCTCTGGAGGTGTTTAAGGCCAGTGTGGACAGGGCACTGAGCAACCTGGTCTAGTGGGAGGTGTCCCTGCCCATGGCAGGGGGGTTGGAACTTGATGATCTTTAAGGTCCCTTCCAATCCAAACTACTCTATAATCTCACCAAGCTGAGATTTTACAAGTTCTTGCCATGCACAGAGGTATCACACCCTGCTTAAAGCAGGAGATTATTACACATTGGTAACCCACCTCTACAACTGACATGATCCAAATGAACACAGAAAACTGGTTGTACTGGGAAAAACACTTAAACCTGGGGAAAACACCTAAACCAGGGAAAAACACTTAAAGCTGAGTGCTTTAAGGAAACTTCAGCTCATACTGCATGACATAAATTTTGATATGTATTTATACAGCAGGAAAATCTAAGTACATTTAAAACTCCCTACAATAGATGTCTGAAATATCCTTATCAATATTTAAGGGACAGGTTTGCAATCTGCACAGTACTCAGATGAGCAGAACCAAAGATGGTGTTTCCTCTCAAGATTTCAGTGGAAAGAACAGAAAGAGTCTTACTTTCCAGAGTAAAGAACATGAATGTCATCAGGTCTTGTTGCTCGTGGTCCAACTGCATTCTCAGCCAGACAGAAAACAGCATGAAGATTGTCTTTAAAACCCTGCAACAACCACAGGAGAGAAATGGGTTTTGAGTCACATCAAGCCAATCTACATGTCCTGAAATCAATGAGGGATTACAACTTCTTGACAGCAATGCCACTAATTACACAGGAAACATGTGAGGAATGATTTCTATGTTAAAGCAGAGGCCAGGAGCTACAGAAAGTAGGCAAGGAGGTAACATCTGACACAGGTTTCTGAGATCTCACCATTGATTGAGTAAAAGCCTATATTTGTGTGACAGATAAAAGGGAGAGGATCTAGAAAGCTCTTGTTGATTAAACAGTGATGAGCACAGTCTCCTCTCAGTGTCAAGGTATTTGAATTAAAATATCATTAATACAGTGTGCAGACGCAGCTGGAAGGTTTATATTTAGTCAAACCTGACTCAGTGTTCAGCTCTCCCCAGCACAATCCTCACCAGCACAACTCTGAAGCAGGACTTAATGAATAGAAAGAGTTTCTCCTCAACTAGCTTAAAAATACCAAATTCCTAGAGAAACCAGGGTCACTTCACTGTTAAATCTCTAGCTAAAAGTCCATGGCTAAGAAATCTGGGCTTGCCGAGTTAGTTCATGTTCTGAGGTCTAAAGAGCCAACGCATCAATCAAAACCTTTCAAAATAACTGGCAGCATCCAGGAGCCATAAAGTAACTTTGCAGTTTCTAATCTAGCCAGTGGGCAAACAGCATTGTTGACGTGATAACCTTCCATCTGTGACCCTTTGTTCTCCCAGAATGGTCTGTGCAGCAAAACCCTCCACTCTATTTACAATCTCATACTGGGCTGCACCAAATTTCCCTTCTCCAAGTAGAAAATGTGGTCAATCTACCATCAAAAAGTGAAACTCCATTTCCAGTATCAATTCCCTTTTCCTGACTCATTCTGTTTGTAGCTCTTTAAAAGGAGGATTCACCCTGTTAAAGCAAAGTATTAAAAAGGATTTTGAAAATTCATGTTTTTCTCTTGTCCCATGTGTTGGAAAGCTCACAATGGATGAAGTGCATCTTTCTAGTAAAAAAATCACTTGCTTCTTTTTGCTATCCAAAGCCTTTTAAATCATGCTGTAAAAGTGCTGAAGGGCATGTGGGCAGATAACTTCTGAAGCTGGATAATAACCTCTGCCCCTCTTCTCACTGAGCTTTCCATCCAACACATTTCCAAGTTCAGCCCCTATGACAAAGCACAGCCAGTTTAAACCTCTCCCACCTTTGTGTTATCCTTAAGAGGATTTCAAAATAAAAAGTCTCAAAATTGCAACCACAACAAATTTTTCCCCCTGCCTATCTGAACACATTTCATCTGCTGAGGTTTCATTAACAGGTTTTTCTACCTGAGGCTGGAAAATTAAGCAGTGAGATCATTCTTTTGCTTTTACACATAAAAGCACAGATCTCTTGTGAGGTACAACTGCTTCTTCAGCCTCTTTCTCCAAACATATCATGGCCAGTTTCACTAATTGCACATGAAATGACAGATGACTTACGTGACTGTGAATGCAACTTCATTCTGTGAAGAGAATCACAGCCAAAACTACTTTGGAAGCAGCAGAAGAATGTACCCCATCTGTGCCTTTCCCAAATTCTCCCAAAGAACTGTTTAAGTTGTAGCTCTTGTCCCTTGCAAATGCATGATCTAACTTTCTGAAGGACTCCTCCAGGGCAAGCCAGCCCTTCTGCTTGAGATGCAGCTCACCAGTCTGTTTTCAATTTGAAGTCCCTGCAGATAACTGTGAAGTTTACAATCTTTCCACATCAAACATGCTGCTAGGGCCAAGGCACAGATCTAAACTGTTGAGAAATGGGAGTTTGGCACCGATCAACCCCTGGACAAAGATTCTGTCAGATCTATGCATTAATCTGCTGCAGTAAATGTTCTTTGAACTTTGGATACTCCTTGGAGGCAATAGCTGCTCTGTCAGCAAGACTCAGTCGCTGGATTTGTGGGGAGGGCAGAGTTTTATTGGCAGCAGCCACTTCTTTTCCCCAGTTCATACTGTCAAAGCATAATATGCATTTTTTTAATTCTTCATATTTCCATACCTGGCTTCTTCCCAGCTCCCCTACTACTTTCTGACCACAGGAACAAACCAAGAAGCAGTTCCTGATGAGAGCAGAGCTGCCACTTCCCCAGTAGGTTAATATTAGAATTGGCACAAGATTTGGACAGATTTCATATCCCAGCCTCATCCTCTTCTTTGCTAAGGGGACGACAGCTGCCCCAGATCCCATGGCTTAAACAAAATCAGCACTGGATAACTCAAGAATAAATCTGATTCAGGGAACAGAAACCACTCAGTGCATGGAACAAATGCTGCAGTCCAAGAAAGACTTAGGGAAAAAAAAAAAGCACTCCAGAAATTTCTCATAATTCTCCAGATTCCTAGTAAAGATCTGAAACACTTTCCTGAAATAGCAGAAAGAGCAAGTGGCTTGAGATCAGTGACAGCAGTGTCAGGCCAGGACTTCAGGATTAGACTGGTCCCTGTATGTGGGAATGCATCCAAAAGCCAGACTGCTCCTTGGCAGGGGTGGGATATATGATATCAATTAACACTTTTTACTTACTTGCTTTACAGTGGCTTTGAAGGCACCCAAAATAGCAGCTGCTCCACCACAGTCTCGTTTCATTCCAGGCATAGTAGTCTGTTTAAACAGAATCATAAAATCAAGGGGATTTTTAAAAAAGAGAATTCAACAGCAATGCCAGCTAAAATTGGTGCTTCTGCTGCTTCTGTAACTCTGGCCTTCACAGCACTCAGCCATAAAAGCAACACACGTGCATCTGCTTGTTGGTGGACTTTGCCTTAGAAATGGAAAACACTAAACCTCTGCTGTTAATTTGTTGGAAAAGAAAAAAAGGAAAAAAGTTGTTTACAGATTTTGCCCTAAGGCCAGCTCAAGTGATTTTTTGGATCTATCTCTAATATGGGAAATGAAACAACTTTATTTCTAGCTTTCTTCTAGCAGAAAGCCATACTTAAAGGGCAAAATATCAGGCAGTTATTTAACTGATCTGTGAGATGTTCTTTGAATCCTATTTTGTCCCCTCCCCTGACAGCTTGTGTCCACGTGGATGACAGCAGATGAAGTGTTTACTCAAATAAATACACCCTAGTGTCCTACAGACATTGACTGAGTTATTTCCATCAGAAAACAACACTGTAAGCAAAGGCAGCAGATGAACGAGTCTCTATGTACCTTTCCCTTAATGCTGAGTCCTCCAGTGTCATACACAATACCTTTGCCCACCCATGCAATGGTCTGGGTAGCACCATCTGGAGTGTGACTGAGAACTGCTAAGGCTGGAGGGTGCAGAGCTGCCTTCCCAACTCCATAGATACCTGCAAAACAGAGAATGAAACCACTTGTGGGGAACAAAAACTGTTGGGGAGCAATGTGTGGCCATTTTCTGTAAAAAAAAAATCTTTGCACACTGTCTCAAAAATGCACAAAGAAAATATCATAAAGAAAACACCCCAGTTAACTGCTAGGAAAAAAAGCTAAATTTTCAACAAGATGTACCTCCAAAGCCTCTCTCTTTCAGCTCCTCATCTCGAATAATGGTAGGAGTAATCCCAAGATCCTTGCCAACTTTTTTGATTTCCTTTATCATTGAAAGAAAAAGGACATTGTCAGTCATCAGAAGGACACATTTGTGTCTTTCCACACATACAGGCACCCACTTAAGGATTCTGTGTGATTTTTGCATATATATAGAGATACAAACATTCACAATTTTGGGAGTGGTGCTGGTTTTCCAATGGCCTGATTCCAGTGAGACATCCTTGACTTCCAGCAGCATGAAATACAAATGTGACCTTTAAGCTTGGCCAATGAAAGAAATCTTCAGGGGTGAAGGCCAGGTATTTGCTCTATCACAGCATGATGCAATAGGATGGGAGTATTTTGATTCCCACCAGCTTGCCAAATCTTTTTGATAAAACCCATTTGGAAACATGACAATTTCTAACTCATAATTTCACAAACTCTTATCACCAGCAGGTTTAAGGAACACTAGCAAGGAAGCCATTATCATGACTGAACAGAGAGCTCCTGCTCACTGACTCCCAGCCCTACACTCTGCCTCCTTCCAACTCAGCAAAGTTCTACGAAATGTTTAAGGCCAAAGCAACAGACTAAGAATCCTCAGGCAGGTTCTTTGAAGTGCTTCCCACTGCTGACATGCAAGTTTTGCTAAGAGATAGTAAAACTAGCTCTTGATTACTGTAGTCTAGACTTAGAATTAGTAACTCTTACTCAGTGGATGCACTACCTACCTCCAAAAAGTTGTCTGTGTTCATCTCATTGCAGGGGGTGTCCACGATTCGAGCTGCCAGACGGACTCCTTCTGTGGCACTTGCCAGACACTGGGAAAAGAAGTGAGGACACCTGAGAACTACCCTTGGCTTGGTGGGTTTCTGAACAGCTTTGCATTCAGTCCTACACAGCCTACACCAGACACATGGTTCATCTGGAGCACATTAATCCTTCACCTCAATGGGTGGAAGGCAGTTGTACAGTATTAAACAGAATCATACAATGATTTGGGTTGGAAGAGTCCTTAAAGATTATTTAATTCCAACCCCACTGCCATGGGCAGGGACACATCCCACTACACCATGTTCCTTAATGCCTCTTCCAGCCTGGCCTTAAACACCTCCAGGGACTGAGGGGGCATCCACATCCTCTCTGGGCAACCTGTTCCAGTGTCTCACCACCCTCACAGTCAAAAATTTCTTTCTTCTCTCCAGCCTAAATCTCCCCTCTTCCAATCTGCATCCATTACTCCTAGTCCTGCCCTCCCTGACCCTATGAAAAAGTCCTACCCAGCCTTTTTGTTGCCCTTTTCAGGTACTGAGAAGCTACTATGAGGTTCCCCCTGAGCCTTCTCTTCTCCAAGCTAAACAAACTTAGCTCCTTCAGCCTGTCCTCAAAAGGGAGGTGCTCCAGCCCTCTCATCATCATCCTCTGGACCCACTCCAACAGCTCAATGTCAACCAAGCTCACCATTATTTTAGCATGTTAAGCTTAAGTTATTTTTCCCTGCACTCTAATTTCTAACTTTATCCCTTCCCACACTGAATTGATACAGCAGAATAAGTAGCTTTCTCTTCTACCAAAGGGAGAATGAGATGGCAATGTGATGGCGAGGGAAGAAAGATAAGAGGAAGCCAATTTGGCAAGTCACAATGAGCTTGGCAGCTGCTTGGGTTATAAACCTGCAGAGATTATATTCTCTACAACAAGGGAAATTACAAAGTTTCTATACAGTAGGCAGAGTAGCTGACTGTGATAAAAAACTACTACCAAAGATTGTAGAGAGCAGGCCTGTGGGGAATGCTAGGTATTTCCTATTTGTGTAGGACATGCATCCATCTGTCTCCTCATTCCTGTGGCAAACTCCCACCTGGACTGTTATCTAATCAGGAGTGGACAGACTCAAAAAACTCAACAGTGAGCTGTTTTCTTCAAGGAGGATCTTCCTGGCAAAAAGGACAATGAGAGACCAGACACTAAGCTCCACCTGCAAACTCCTGTGAATCAGCAACTAAACCCAAAAAGGCCAGGTGGAAGGAAACCTTGTTCAAGCTTCCCAGCAGCCACACTGCACTGCAGACCACACACAGTAGATGGGAGAGCCAAGATGGGTTTCAAAGGAATCCAATGGGTTGGACACTCCCTCACGCCTTCAGAGGTGTCTGCAGTTTGGCTTGGCCAGACTGGCCCAAGGACTCTGCACGTTCCACATCCCAGCAGACTCGCAGACCTGGGCTTGCTTTGGAACCCTTCCCAGCTCCCTGCAATTACTTGTGATTGCTTTACTTCCCCTAAAGGGATGAGGCGCTCCTCAGGAGCCAAGGCAGCCTTGGAGTGACTCACCATTAGGGCCAGGCGGGTAAATGGAGGTGCTCTAACCTAAAGGTCAAGACCAGGAGACACAATTTGACTTAGAGAAATAAGCTGTGCCTGGGTTTGACTTCCAGGGTATACAAGAGAACCTAGACAATGCCAGTCTTTAAAATGTACCTTGAAAAACACAATCCATGCTACTCCTCAGCATAAAATATCCCAACAATGCAGCCAACAACATGCTGAGGGAGAGATTTAGCTAAAAAAAATCCCACCACATTTTTTAGCTAAAAAAATCTCCCCTGCTCCACATTAACTGTCTGGTGCTGGCTGAATTTAAGGGGTGAAAACTCAGCTTGGAGGTTTTGGCATTGCCATCAAGGGGAACAGCCAGAGGTAGAAATAATTTCTATAAACAATTAAAATGGTTTGGAATTCACCTTTCTGAAGGAACTGGTTTTGACACCAGCTATCATTTTTTCCTCATTTGAGGGATGGACATTTGCACTCACAGCATGTATGTAAGTCTCTGGCACCTTCCTGAAAACTGGCCTGGCATCGTTTGCAGTAGCCATATAAGTTCATAGAGTAAGAATTAATAAAACCCAACAAATTCTAAAACTGCACTTGGGTGAATTTCAGATACAGCAGATAATTATCCTTTGTAAAATCCAATGCCAAAACTTTTAAGGGATTTGTATAACCTCACGGACAGTACATTGCCAAAATGTTTAAGGTATCTGTACAACCTGTCTGAGCAACTAAGAGAGTACCCATCTGTGCTGAAGCACTGCACAGAAAGATCCCCACAGCTTCAGTACATCCCTTGCCTAGGTTTGGATCTTGAAAAGGAATCCATTAAGTACACTTAGTGAAAAGAGTTTCCTTCCTTTACTAGGCACAAGTAAAACAGTCTTTGATTTACCTGCTATTGGAAGATGATTTAGATGTATTTAACTGTGATGTACAGCTCATCTCCAAGCTGTATCGTTTCTTAGGGCCCTGCTCCTGGCTACTGTTCTGCTAGAAAAACTGAGCCAAAGATGTACATCTGACAGAAATAACAGAGGCCATATGGGATCCCAGAATAATCAACTTTTAGTGACTTTGCTGTGATATCCACCTGCACATTCACGCAGAGACTTTGCCTGGGTAGAAGAAAGTGACAAGCCCACGCACCAAAGGCAGTGCAATGTTGATGGCTAAAAATACACTACTTACATCTATGACAAACATGGGAAAGGAATGGCTGTCTTTGTACTCTTCATTTTGTGTTTTCCACCCTTGAAATCTAAACTCTGAATAACACTTTGCTCCAGTTTGATATTTCTACTCACAATTTAAAGTAACTTTGGCTTAGGATAATTTAGACAGAACATCTATTCTTGAAAGAGATGTATTTGTGCACTCCAAACATGAAAGGGAACAGAAAAAACTTGATGGCAGGAAAACAAAAGTTGGAAAAATCTTACTTTAAGTGTTGCCACTTCTATTGGTCCATTGTTTTGTCCAACCAGGAAAAACTCCACTGTTACAGTTTTCTTCTCTGTGCGTCTGGATGCGCTGGAGCGATGTGTGAACAAGGGGAAAGCTCTGGCCAGTGCACAAGCTGATGCAAAGACTTCAGAGCGCTCACAAACCATCTGAAACAGCCCCAAAAAGCAAACAAGTTGGACATCAGGGATGTGGAAGACCACATTTAAAGGTATCTGTTACCTGTGGCATTATTGGTGAAAAGGAGGGAACAAAAATAAAAAAAGGAGTCTGCCTGAAGCCAGACTCACATGCCATGCTTTGCATGGATGGAGTGGCAGAGAGCAGTAACACACTGAACTGGTTCAGCTCATTTCCCCTATGGAAATGAATTCCACTAGTGGAATCGACTGTGTGGGAATCAGTATGTCCTTACATGGGAGCTGGACTGCTTTAATTATACCAGCACAATTAACACAGGTTAAGCTGACAGATTAAGAACAAAAAAACCCAAAAAGCCTGGGAACCAGCAATGTGCTTTCAAAACAAATGAAACAAAGAGAGAAATGATATAAGAATGTGGCTAATTTTAACCCAAAAGCTTTTTAATGCATAGAATGTTTTTCTGACTTTCATTACAGAAATTACCAATGGAAAGCAGTTTTAGCTAAACATTTCGAAAGTTAACTGTAAGGGAAAAAATAAGTAGAGTTATTACTCTTGCAAATCTGTTTCCCAAGTTGATGGGTATAATTAGATTTTGTTCTGACACTGAAAGTCTGCCCCTTCTAACAGACGAGTAATCTGAATAAATCTGGAGAAACCACAGAAACAAATGAAAAATCCAACAGGCTCATGCAGATCACCACAGCAGTCCAAGAGCTTGTCCTCCAAAGGAATTCCCATTGGAACATTAGTTTAAGACCTTTCAAACTCACTGTATAACACAAACAAGACACCTAAAATGGGCTATGAAATGGACACAGCACTCTGCATGCAGGCTACATCCATCTCCTGAAGCACGAGTTAATGTCATAAAAACCCACTGCTGTTTCTCTTTGCATGGATGTTGCTTGTCAAAGACATTCCATAGGCATCCAACCTCAGCTCAAACACACAGAGAGTGTTACAGCGAGATCCTGTTTATGCCTCAGTGCAAAATCACTTATAAATGTCAGTATAATTATATCACAGAATGGTTTGGGTTGGAAGAGACCTTAAAGATCATCTAGCTCCAACCCCGCTGCCATGACAAGGGACACCTCCCACTACACCAGGTTGCTGAATGCCTCATCCAGCCTGGCCTTAAACACCTCCAGGGATTGAGGGGGCATCCACACCTCTCTGGGCAACCTCTTCCAGTGTCTCACCACCCTCACAGTGAAGAACTTCTTTCTTACATCCAGCCTAAATCTAAAGATCAGCAAAATCTGCCCACCACCAGTCTCCTTGGATACAGCTAGAGCCCTGAAAAGTTGAGAAAACACATTTCTAAGGTAGGCACTTACCAGGATGCATCTGTTGACACCTCCTGGGAGGCAGTTCCTGACCAGGCGGGTGATGAACTGGGCGGCCGAGGGGCTGTTGTGGCGGCTGACACGGGAGGGCAGGGCGGCCACCGTGGCATAGTTCAGGTAGAGTGGGCAGCTGTCCGTGGGGTTGGGGTTTAGAGTGCCCAGAGCCGACTGCCACACCTGGGGAGAGACAAGGAAACTTCCACACAAAGAACATCACCGACATCTTTCCCTATTTTATCCCTACCACGCTCGGGCACCCTGCGGATACAGGGCTTTGGGTGCGAAGGAATCACACGCACGATTTTAAGCCCAATAAACTCTAGGGTGAAAATGGGAATAATATGAAACTATTTATTAATGAACCTGTTTATTAACCAATGAAACAAGTGTATTTCCCGTTACAAACAACTCCCTTAAGCCGCACGAACCACAATTTAGGAGCGAGCACCACGTAGTGCAGCGGCTGCCCCGGAGCTGCTCTGAGCTGGGGGGGTTTTCCCAGCCACGGATAAAGGGCCGATTTACTCTTCCCGACTTACTGTCTCGCACAGCGATTTAATTAAAATCCAACAAGCAAAAACAAGGCCAAATGTTACCACAGGAGAGCGGGGAGCCCAGCAAAGACCTGCCAAACGCCAGCCGCCATCAGGACACTCACTCCGCAACCCAACGGGCCGCGCCGGGGGGAGCCGCGCCGCCTCCTTGGCCCAGCAGGGGGGCAATTACGTCCATTACCGCCGTCTCCGCGTCCTCTCAGGGCGCAGAAGGGCCGCGGCTCCCTCCCGCTGCTGAACAGATTCCCCCTTCCCCCCCACCGCCCTAAATCCCGGCGGAGACCGGCGCCTTCCCCTCATCTCCCTGTTAAGGGCCGCGCAGGGGTTGCGGGAGCAATGGCCGCTCCCCGCAGCAGGCCCGCGGCCGCGCTCCGCAAAGCGGGCCCCGAGGGTGCGAAGGGCCGGGGCCGCCGCCTCAGGGAAGGGGCCCGTGGCCACCGCGCTCCCGGCCTCACCTCCTCAGTGACCCGCGGCTGCAGCTTGCCCCGCAGCTGGGCCCAGGGCAGGCGGTGGAGGTTGTGGAGCTGGCCTAGGACGAGCAGCGGGCGGCTCTGCGGGTCCGCCTCACCGGCGCTGGCCTGGAACTCCAGCTGCACGTTCGCCATCTTCCCGCCCGCGGCCCGGCCCGACCCTGCCCGTCCGCTCGGCTCCGCCCGCC
>VZTY01026148.1:68168-78303 GCA_013400935.1 Turnix velox
CAGTGTGCACATGCAGCCAAGAAGGCCAACCAAATCCTGGGCTGCATCAAGAGGAGTGTGACCAGCAGGTCCAGAGAGGTGATTTTGCCCCTCTACTCTGCTCTGGTGAGACCCCACATGGTGTATTGTGTCCATAAGAAGGACATTGAGGTGTTGGAGCAGGTCCAGAGGAAGCCATGAAGATGATGAGAGAGTTGAAGCAACTGCCCTATGAAGACAGGCTGAAGGAGCTGGGGTTGTTCAGCCTGGAGAAGAGAAGGCTCAGGGGGGACCTCACAGTAACTTCTCAATACTTGAGGGAGTCCTACAGAAAGGTAGGACTTTTTAATAAGATATGTGATGGGAGGACTAGAAATAATGGGTGTAAATTGGAAGAGGGGAGATTCAGGCTAGATATAAGAAAGAAATTCTTTACAGTAAGGGTAGTGAAACACTGGAAGAGGTTGCCCAGAGAGGTTGTGGATGCCCACTCTCTGGAGGTGTTTCAGGCCAGACTGGACAAGGCACTGAGCAGCCTGATGTAGTGGGAGGTGTCCCTGCTTATGGCAGGGGGGTTGGAACTCGATGATTTTTAAGGTCCCTTCCAACCCCAACTATTCTATGATTCTACGAAATGACTGACCAATTAGGGTTGGAAGTGTTTTATTACTTCTCCGGATTCATCAGCCATGATAAAATGTCCAAAGCACCAAGTCAAAAGACAGAAATAAATAACACACCGCCTCACGTTAAGAGAGGAAGTTGCAAAATACAGTATTTTAAATTAGAGCAAAACGCTGCTTCACAGCCACCGCCGCCGACGGCACACAATGGGGGACAGTAGTTTTTTTTTTTTTTACTCACAATCATTGAAAAAAAATCTGTTACCACACAAGAGGGGAGCTCACACCCAGCCATAAGCATCACTCATTCCAATTCACCTCCAGAATGTAACCAAGGGTTTGAGAAGATGCATTTTTGGAAATTAAAGATCCCCCTCTGTCTAGAGGTAACAAGAGCGGTGCAAAGCTTTTCACAGGAAGCCACACAAAAAAGCCAAAGATTTCACCCTTTTTGCAGTCTCTGCTCTCAGGTTGTCCCCCAGCCAAGTCAGTTTAAAGTTTTAAAGTCACGTCTTATCTCTTCTTGCAGCAAAGATAAACTCAGAAGTTTGCAACGTTAACATTGCATTAGGAAACCACGCTTCAGGGGCTCTGCAAGTCTATGGGGAGCACTCTATCAGTCAGGAAGTGAAGGAAATAAGTTATAATCCCTTTGAGGGAAAAAAAAAATCCATACAGGAAAGCCATATTAAAAATACCAAGGCAAGGCCTCTACAATTGCACACCACTTCAGGCCTGAATGAAATCATGAGGATTCTATCATCCAGATGTTTTCCTATTTTATCTTTTATGGCCAAAAGCAAAGTTTTCCACTTAGAAAAAATAGTGGAAAAAGCCCAGATTCTCCCAGTAACATGTCACTTGTGTGATATCATTCATCATCAGTTATGCAAATCCTTTTCCAGACAGGCATTTCAAATAAAAAAAAATGGAAAATGGATGTAGTATGTACTGTAGTGAAAGAGTTCTTATACAAAAATATAACACAAGTGTGCAGATTCACTATAAAATAAACACCTTGCACAAGAATTAAAAGGTTGAAGCATCTGAGACCCACCAGAGCAGGACAGATGGAGTGGAAAGGCAGGAGGAGAACCTCAATTTTTTTTTAGCTTTAAATTCACCACTGATTTAATGTAATGTTTGTACTTCAAACTAAAAAAATGACTATGTACACAAAGAAAATATATATCATCATTCTGGTGAGGAAAAACATCCCCTTGATTACTCAATCTCAGATAATTATTTAATTAACTAAATGCCTTAAATTATGCCAGTGATTAAATCTTGCTATTTACAAGATCAAGTACTACTCTGATTCTTAGTAATGGTGTAGTATCTAAATTAAAATCACAGGGGCTGGATTGTGTTCTGGTTGCTAAAAGCTTTCCCTTTAACTGTCTATCCAGTTCTTTGGAGTTTTGGAGCCTGGAAGAAAGGTACATTTTTGTGCCTTGACACATTTTACATCTAGATTAATGTTTGTTATTTAGTCCTGTGACTTGGAAACATGGTTTAAATTTGAAGCTTGTCCTGATTGTGATATGAGAATACAGAAGACAACTCATTTTTTTGTTCACAGGAACACACTAATTACTGTTACTCACCAGTAAACTTCAACTTTGCACTTCTTTTCAAGCACTGTGTGTTGTTTTCAAATACCTCTACACAGGGCATCGAATTATTTGTGTGGGAGCATGAGGTTTGCTGACATTTTCCATAAAATCCTTACAAACACCTCACAGATTCACTGAACTCATACTCTGAAGGACTCTACAGGAACATTGCACAGACTTGGCACCACAAGGGCTTGTACATTCAAAGGCAGCTTTTCTGGAGTGCAGGTCCATCCATTTGCACCGGGGAAGAAAGTTCACATAAACTCAAAAAAGATGAGAGAAGGAAGTAAAACCTAGTGTGACTTGACACCAATAAGAACAACAATAAGGACAATTACTATAACAAACAAAATTAAAATTACAAGCATCTTCCGATTCTTCTTTTGATATTGCTCTGCCTGGAGAAAAAGAAAAGCTGAAAGTTAATACTTAAGATTTCCGCAAAGCTACAAATTACAGGCTCGTTTGGTCCAAGTGAAGTACAAGAACAGCTCATGTTCAAGCTTCACACTAAAAGCACAAGGTAAAGCTGACCTGGTGGGACCTAATGATGTTTTTTGAATACCCAGAAAGTGATTTAAGAAATTAACACCAGGCACCAAGCACAACATTAACAGAAGATATATAAGAAATTCCAGTTGGACACTTTACAGCAATCATTTCCAAAAGGGACAATGTCCACCTGAAAAAATGACTAAATAACTTAATGGCTTTTTTAAATTCTAAATTTTTATTAGGTATGCAAAGCAGCTGCAGTTTTCCATCAGCTTACCTTGTGTAGTTGTTTTAGACCCTCTTCGGTTTTCATACATGACTGCTCAACATGGTAGTCAATTCTGTCTAGAACTGTTCCCTAAATGAAAAGGAGAGAATGAGAACCAAAATGAACCCAAATTAACTTCATAATGCAATTATTAGGAGCAGCAGAGTAATTAACAATATTCACAGCAAACAGCTAATGAACTGTTTAAATGATAAACTTCAGTAGAAAGAAGAACTAGCTGGGACTTCATTAAAGGACCTCCTTGCTCAGGGCTGACATGACACCTCACATCACATCCCTCAGCAATCACCTTCTATCTTGGGTGCTTTTGGCTGACATGTTCAACCTGCAGTGCATCTCAGTGAGAAATAGCTATAAAAATGTTGGGATTCTAATGTTTTTAGTCTAACACCCATAACCAGTTGATTGTTTTGGGGCTTTTTATCTCCATTAACTTATCTTCTGACAGATTTCAAGATAAGGAAACCTTAGGCTAAAGAAGTAAGTTTGGAAAAGCAAGCAGCACATGGAAACAGGATGTTACAACAGCAGAAGTCTGGAAGGCTTAATGAAGTAAAACCTAGTGTGACTTTACACCAATAAGAACAACAATGAGGACAATTAACCTATAATGCACCTCAGTGAGAAACAACCATCAAAATTCTGGATGGAATTCTCCCTGTTTCTTACTACCACTGTGACATCAACATACCTGTTCTACTATCATTGCTCCCAGGTCTCTAAATATTTCATTGAGGTCAGAGATTGACTGAACAATCTGACGGATTTCTCGTTCCCGTTCTTCCACCATTAGTGTGTTTTGCTCCACCAGTGCTAACTGGTCATCTGTAAAACCCTTGTGGAAATAAAAGATTCATATGTTGAACTAAAATTGAGAGAAGTAAGTATAAACAAGATTTCACAACATAGTAGACAAATATCTAGGAAAAAAAATTGCTGAATTATATAAAAGGAGTTTCAGGGACACTAAAATAACCTGGACAGCTATTTATAGTGTTGGCAGGAAAAAAAAAAATTCAATCTTACATCCTGCTTTTAAAAGTAGGATCTGGCCCAAAGAATGTTTTTATTGATGTACAAAACCAATGGCTGCAACTAGTAGTTATGGAATATCCACTTATTGATCAGCATTACAGAAAGTCTCATAACATCAATGGCCATTAAAATATGTGAAGACACAGCAGCAATTCTGATTTAGTTTTAAATTATGGAGACTTTACTGCTTTTGTTTCCCAATGCCACTCACAACTGAACACTATCCTTCCCACCATCACCTTATGTAAGTGAAAAACCTCTTAAACACAAGCCTAGCTGTAAAACTGCCTTAAATTTTTCCATAAGTTTGCTGTTAAATGTTAAGTATTATCATTGAGAGTATTCTGTGACACTGTTAGAGAGGCTGCAAAAGAACAGATGACACCATTGCTTAGAAATACAATATGAATTTAAGCCATATCTTTACTTACCCTGTCATAAAGTGTATCATCCTCCCCATCATCCATCAAAGGGACTGAGGTGTCAAAGAAGTGTTTGGATCTTTCTTCTCTATTCTTCATGCCTGTAAAAGACAAACCTTGTTAGAGCACAATATTTACTCACAGTAAAATCAAAACAAGAGTAAGCTCTGAAGCTCCAGATAGAAAAAATACAAGAAAAAATCTGATTAATAAATAGCAGGATCTAAATTTTTACTACCACAGAGGCTTACTATTTAGCAAAGCTTAACATATTCAACCTGACTTGCAAGACTCCAATTAAATCAGTGATTTTAAATCATTATGTTCCATGAAGTTAAGAAAATTAGTTAAGAGTCTTTAAATATAATCACTGTGGGCTATTTTCTAACAGATGCTTTTAGGAGCATCTCTTGTTTGAATTGTGGTTCTTGGCATCACTTGTGCCATTCATACCATGGGAAGAAGAAGTAGCATATCAGCATGGAGCAGTGGGAGGTGTCCCTGTCCATGGCAGGGGGGTTGGAACTAGATGATCTTAAAGGTCCCTTTCAACCCAAATCATTCTATGATTTTATTCAGTTTGAAAACCAAATTTTCATGGGTTTCTTCTGAGATCAAAATAATCTTACTTAGCTAGAAACAGAATTGCTCAAAATTTATAGTTTTAAACGGAAGATATTCCATGTTCACTCTGTTTAGGGATGCAGAATTTTAATTTATCACAACTACCTTTTGAAGTTTAATCTATCCCAGACTACCAATCAAGGGTGGGTATCATATCTGAAGACTGATGGTGTCTTCAGCAGTGTAACAGAAATAGCTCTGCCAACCACAACTTGAGAAGTGATGATGTCTTAAAAGCATAGATGGCTTCTTTGATATATTTAGCCATGAAATCATAACCTTTCTGTGCTTCAGTTCTCCCAGCTAAGAGGACAAGCACACCATAATGAGTGGTTTCCACAGAAGGTGCCCCTGGATTACTCTTATGCTTACGTTTGAGATAGTCAGACTGTGCATGCCTAAAGTTGGTGGATAGGTCCTGAAGGGACTGTGCTAAGGAAGACACTACATTCCTGAGAACACGTGCTTCTTGTTCTGTACAACTCCGGGATCTGCTCTGCAAGACCTGGACTGCTCTCTGACATCTGTGAAATAACTGAGAAGACAATTCCATTAGTAAAAAAGACAAACAGAAAAACACACACTTCAAATATCACACTGTAAAAGTCCCAAATGGAAGGCTAATATTTTGATTTCTAGATTTTTTTTTTCTTATTGCTCAGTGATAGTATAAAAAGGTATGGAAACACAGAATATAAATGAAAAATAAATCCTTAAGGCTAGCAAGGCAGCAAAACAGCACAACTATTTTCAGCCAAAGACCACTACTTGGAAGTCTTAGAATATACATCTGTATTTCTCTAAGCAAATGTGATTTGCTCAAGTCTCTCCATCCTATCCACATAGAAAAGCAAACAGGTAAGTAAAGGAAGAAGAAGGTAGAGTGACTCATTGAGAAGTTCAACAGTTAGAGCCTGGAATTCTGTCTCACTCTAATAGTAATTAAAAACAAATCTTTTACTCATCAAAACCCACTCTCCTCAAGATGTGTTACAGAAACATCTAAGTGTAGGTTTGGAAGGGAAAGCAGTCTGTTACCTGTGTGATCTCCTGGGTTGTTATTTCTATTGCCCGCTCCTCCTCACTGCTGTCATCCAGTGTGGGTCTGTTCAGATGTTTGTCATGAAGACTGGCTAATTCTTTCATCTTCTGTTTAACCCTGGTGATGTCATACTGGATCTAAAAGAGAAAACTCCACAATGAAGAAAAGGAAATGACTAATGCCTCAGAGGAAAAGGCTCTGACAAATGCTAGAGAAAAATCATTGAAAGAAACCCACACATCGCAAAAAGCAGATCAAAGATCATTAAAAAAAACCCAAAAAAAGTAACAAAAACACATTAAAAGCTGACTAAGAGAGATTTGCAACACAACTTACTTCGTCTGCTCCATCAACCCATTTGGGAGGTAAACGTTTTGTTACTCCAATTGCTGCTTCAGGATCTAAACTTATTCCTGATACCAGTGCCATACGGTCATCAGCAAGCTACAGAAAACAAGAAAAGACAGCAAATTAATTAGTTTTAATCAAATGAGACCCAAATCCTTGAGAGTTAGGAAAACTTGTAAGCCTGCCCATAAAAATTAACCTCAAAACTCTATTTGTGTGTGACATGGAAGCTCCACTTCTCCGGGTTTATCTCTGAGTGTCAATGAGCTACATCCTCTGAGGCAGGGGATGGATGGAACTGGAAGACAAGTAAAGATCTTGTTGCCAATCAAACCTAGCTTTTAGAGAAACCATAATCTTCCACTATTGAAGACAGAAAGATCATCAGTGATCTTGAAACATACCCAATTACTGCAGGTTTTGTTCCTAGGGGAAGATTTCATGCAAACCCCTCATTTTGTAGTTTCTTCCAGATTTGTATTTCTCCAAAGCTTTGTGGTTCTCAATCCCTCTCCTTTTAAAAAACAGTCCCTCTTCCTTCCTGGGAAATTCTTTTCTGAAAGCCTCTTTTTCCTCACTAACTTGATTTCCTGACTGATAGATTCTGTACAATCTATGCATAACACAAAAAATAATTACTAGATTCATTATACCAAGTCACTATATTCCATATGTATACTTAAGTGAAACTAATTTATAGATGTATCTATAATATCACAAAATATCTGTCTTCTGTGTGCAGCCTTGACCTCCTACTGTACAGAGACACCCCTCACCCCTTTATCATGAAACTTAATAATCAGAATAAAGGAAGGAACATTTTAAGTTGATGATATGCACTTGATGCATGCTGGCAGAATAAAATGGGAAAAAACAATACCTCATCCAGCTCCTGAAGTGATTTGTGGATCCCATCAGCCCCATCCAGTTAGAGACAGCAAAAGATTCAAGGGGAAAAAAAGAGACATAGGACAGATACAGGGTATGGTCAGTTGAGAAAATACTGATTTGTTTTTTTAAGCATGATGGTTTACCAAGAACACCACAAACTGCTAAAACACCTCTATGCAATAAAAAAATACATCATGATATTGTAAAGTCAGCTTTTTGCTTGATGTGCAAATTTCTAAACAAATATTTCAGTTGCTTGGTAAACAGAAAAACATTAAGAGATTCAGTTAAGAATTCGATTTGCTTTCCAAAGTAACTGCACAGTGAAGTTTCCAATTATTAAAATTCAAGGTAGAAAAACTGCAATAGAACATATTGAAGTGGGACAGCACAGACAATTTGACCAGAGTGTCAACAGCATGTTTGACAGCAGAAGTTTAAATTAAACATCAAGAAGAAATTCTTTGCTGTGAGGAGGGTGAGCCCCTGGCCCAGGTTGCCCAAAGAAGCTGTGGCTGCCCCATCATCCCTGGAGGGATTCAAGGCAAGGCTGGAAGAGGCTTGGAGCAACCTGGGCCGGTGGGAGATGTCCTTGCAGGGACAAGGAGTGGCAATGAATGGTCTTTAAAGGTTCCTTCCAATCCACACCACTTTATGCTTCAACATTCAACATTCACTTAGGAGTTAAAGGGTTTGATTATGACCAGAGGATTCACAAACAAGCTTTTATGAGACATTTATTGACAAGCACCCCAGTAATCACAGAATAAAACAGACAGCAACAGACAAAAAGCAAAAGCAAATGTAGTATATGTTCATTTATACACACAATTAATTATGCTCTAGCTTTGAGTAACATTAATTCTACACACGGCTGAAAAAATACAAAAGGCAACAGATTTTCTCTTTTTATCAGTTTTTGTACTGCACAGGGAACATGTAGGCAAGTGGATACTTCAGGGAAAGATTAATAAAGTGAACAAGTCAGATCTAAAGTGAGGACTAAATACCTGTGGTTTAAAAAAGCAGCGGGCTTCAGCTAATGATCTCTTTGATCATATACCAGGCTTTGAAATAGGACTATCCTATTAGGAATGCTGTTTTGACTATCTGAGTTTAAGGAGTGGCTGACTGTCCAGGTGAGAATGTAAATTCCAGGGCAGAACACCATCTTAAATAGTGAGCTCTCATAGGAAAGGATTTAGAGGAAAAGGCTGGAGTGTGAATTAAGGTAAGTTTCACAAGCTACAACTTGCAAGGCTGCAAGTGATTCTTTACAGTGAGGGTGGTGAAACCCTGGAAGAGGTTGCTCAGAGAGGTTGTGGATGCTCCCTCTCTGGAGGTGTTTAAGGCCAGGCTGGACAAGGGACTGAGCAACCTGATCTAGTGGGAGGTGTCTCTGCCTATGGCAGGAGGGTTGGAAGTGGATGATCTTTAAGGTCCCTTTCAACCTGAACTATTCTATGATTCTATGATGTTCAGCAATTTTGCTCTGGGGCCACCACCCCAAAGAACTCTGAACTGCCAACCAGAACAGAGACTGAGTCTTTGACTAGCATCATTAGCAACAGTTTCCAATCACTGTTAGCTCTCATTATCTATGACTGAGCATCCTAGAAATAAATCTATAAATGTTAATAAATTATATAAATAAACACTTGATTCAAGTGCTAAGTGTTACTGCACTCACTAGGGTAAAAGTGGAATTCCACCTCTCAGCAGCCTTTATGTGAGGTTGAAACTACCACTAAATTTTCTCACTGATATTTTAAAAAATCCAAGGGTCTAAAGAAGTGACTCCGATGGTGGCAAAATACCACGTTGACAAGAAATAAATGCAGTGCAAAATTGAAGGTGGGTAATACACATTGCTGCTGCCATTTCCTGCTCTGCAAATGCAATCAAACAAGCAGGTCATTAGACACAGGGGTAATAATTTTCAACAAACAAAATCCATTCAATGGCAACTTCATGGGCTGAAATAAGATTTGCAGCACAAAGTACTGCTTCCCCTAAGAAAGGTGCATTATGAAAAGCAATTTTGAGGCTGTTAATAGCAGGTGCCTACTGTAAATACTTAAGTTTGAACAGAAAGAATAAAAGCCTCAGTTGAGCTGAGCTGCCAGGCAGCCCACCACAGCTCAGAACTGAGCACAAAGTGCCTCTGAGCAATGGGATTTCTGAAGTTCCCACAATGGAGACTTACACCAGAGCCTACCCACTGCCCTGTCTCACAGATGACTCCCAGTATCAGTGTATTTGGGGGGACACAAATGGAGCAACAGACACCAGAGCAAGTTATGGACAAATTCAAGCAATGGGAATAATCTCCACCAGCATATTCAACAGTGCCCACACGTACATGGACAGAAGAGCTCTGCTCTGTGGAATAATTCAGGTGTTTTTCCTTGGGGAATGGATGAGAAGAGCAATAGGGTCAAAGCTTCGTGCCAATGCCAACACTAAGTTATGAGAATAACAACTGCTTTTATTACTAATGGGCCAAACTGAGGGGTGATCAGCCCCAAGACAGAGCTCTTCTGTTCACTTTGGGTTAAAAATAAGGGAAATAAAGGGACGGACCAGAGGGTGAGGGAGGGAGAGTAACTGAGGGCACCAGGGTTTGGAGAGAGGGATGGGGGTGAGGGAATGGGAGGAGAAAGTGGGATTGAGGGGGGAAGATTAAGTGATTTGGGAGGGGAGAGAAAGTGGGGTTGGGAGGGGATGAGGGAAGAGAGAAGGATTTTGATCCTTCATTACAAACCTCA
>VZTY01026149.1:5051-15748 GCA_013400935.1 Turnix velox
CTAGTGGGGGGGTCCCCTGCCTATGGCAGGGGGGTTGGAACTTGAAGATCTTTAAGGTCCCTTCCAACCCAAACTATTCTATGATTTAAAAAAAAAATTTTCTCTGGATTAACTAATCAGCAGCCCAAGTGGTTAAACATTTCCATGAATACACAAGAGATATGTGGTTTGAAACCAGAGCAGGGCAGGTGAGACATGAGGAAGAAGTTCTTCCCCATGAGAGTGGGGAGACACTGGAAGAGGTTGCCCAGAGAGGTGGTGGAAGCCCCATCTCTGGAGACATCCAAGGCCAGGCTTGCTGAGGCTCTGAGCAACCTCATCTAGTGCAGGATGTCCCTGTCACTGCAGGACCTTTCAAGGACCTTCTACCTTCCATGATTCCATGATAAAGGTTTGCCTTTCAGGGAGAGAAGTATGAAACCTCTAGAGCAGCAGGGAAAGAAAGCTGCAGAGTGGAACAAACACTGATAGGTGATTGGAAGAACCTCTGAAGATTGGAACATGCTCAAAGTGTGGGTGAACCTTCATCACAGAGACCAGAGGAGGCCTCCTGCCCAGGACAGACAGGACATTTCCTCACAGATGAGCTGCTTATCACTATTTGTACAGTATTTCTTAGCAGCTCCCAAACACCTTGATGACAACCAATATTAGATTCTCTACCATCTATGGAAACACTTCCAAACCACTCCTCATCACAATTAAAACTGCCATTAGCCTTACTTTCTAATTATTCCCAATATCTTTCCCCCAATTAAATCCCTAATTCTGCACTCAGAATTTGAATGAAACCTTCTCCTAATTGAAGGTTCAGCAGAACTGAGATACAGCATCTTAAAACTGAGTCAACCCAAGACTTCACATGCCTAGTGGTAAAAAAAATGCATTATTGGGCTGGATGGCCAACTTCAGCCAAAACAAGACTCTTAAAGCTTTCACATGGCAAAATCTTACACTGAGGATAAAGAAGTCACGTGGCTTTTAATGCTGATGATAAAGAAGGGCACCATATTTATTTATGACAGCCTGAGTAATTTTATACATTTACCATGCTCTTCATTTTATGACAGCATTTGATGCTACTGGTGTTTGGGCAGAGTAACTCCAGAAAGTAAACTAGTTAATTACCATAAAATATCCATTTCTAATCTTAAGAACAACTCTACGTGAATGCAAACACCAGATATTTTAAGATATATTACCTACACTCTAGGATACATTTCATAATTTGTATGCACTAAGTAACTGCTCACACTATGACCCAATAAATTCTCCTACTCTGTCTTCCTTCATTTTTTCCTCCCCTCCAATACCTCTTAAAACTTTTTATCTTCCTTGCAGCAGCTGAACAGCTAGGAAATTAAATGCAAAACATAATTCTGACCCAGGCAGAATTTGTTTCAAATATGTGTTGCTTTGAGGACACAAACTAACACCAAACCAAACCTGGAGAAGACACTGATCCAACCAATTGAGTAGACACAAAAATGGCACAATTATTGAAAAAGAAAGCACTAGAAAAAGTTAATTTGGACAATCTTCTAGCAAAGTAGTCACCTCAGTGCAGAATGAAAGGTATGATCATCTTCCCTGATGCTCATAAAGCCTTTTCTCATCACCCCCCTCCTCAAAGGGACTTTCCAACCTATCTGAGCAGTTCCTCCAGAATGTTCTCTGTCATCATCCAAGGACTTGATATAAAAAATTTGGAATAAAGCAAAGGAACAAGTCCTTCCTTTCCCATGGATCCATCCCATGCTTTACTCAAAAATGGGTAGAGGCTCCCTGCTTAGATTCCTAAGGAGGATCTATTTTTTTTAATCAGATTTCCTTGTCCCATATTCCCCTACTCCACTGCAAGATGACACTGCTCTTCCTAGACCCTTACAAGGTTTGATTTGAGGATCTACAAATACTTCAAGCAGACTCTCTGTGCTAATACATCTATAAATCCATATGATAAACCTGACCTAGGGGGTTAATCTATTTCACCAAGCCTAAAAAGAGAACATTTTTCTCCTTAAAACAGATAGCCCTGGTAAAATTCAACACTATTTCCAGTTCTTAGGGCAGTTATAGTCTTTAGGACTGGATTATTCAATATAATTCAGTGACACTGAACTCATTTAACTATTCTGAAGGTTTTTTTAACAAAAACACATTTTATAGAATCATAGAATAGTTCAGGTTGGAAGGGACCTTAAAGATCACCCAGTTGCAACCCCAATTTTGGTACCTTTCCTACAGAATCAGGAAAATACTCAAGTTCTTTAATTTATAAACTACATTTTTGTGCTTGATTGTGGAGCAGGCACTCTGCTGAGAAAATGAGTATACCTGGAAAATGCAGCAATTGCTTTATCAACACTAAAAGGTGCTCATAGACTTCAAGTCCTCTGCTGCCCCCTAAAATGGACAAAACTATCTGAGAGACAAGGAAGCAGAAATCCTTCATACTGCAAAAAAAACCCCTAAAAAACAAAAAAATCACATATATACACACATATATATATAAAAAAGCACATTCAAGAAGGGAAATGTGGGATTTATATCTCAGACCTCCTCAAAATACAGCCAAGCAAAGTGCCCTGGATATTTGATTTAACACAGAGCCTCCATCTAACTCACCCAGGAAGAGCCTCTCGGTCTGTTGGATTTATTACAGCTTTACAAAGTGGTTTCAGATTTGTTTTTTCTTTTTTTTTTTTTTTTTTCTTTTTGACAGTAATTTTTCCTGTGAATACCAACGCTGGTGTTGGGAGAGGGCTGTGAAGCAGAGGCTGGGGGGGTCCTTGGCCTCTCTGTTTACAGCTACAGCTGCCGTGGGTCAGATGGGAATAGTCCAAAATGCACCCAGACACATTTTTTTTTTGTCTCTTCAGAACAGTGTTTTTCACACTATTATAGTGAAGAGTATGCCAGAGTTTACACTTTAGGTTTTATTTTTCAGAGGTGCATAATTATACATGTTTACTTCCAAGCCAGCTGCCTACAGGAGGAGTGTACAGCCAGACAACTTGGACATCTTTGGTTCAGTGCTTTTCCAGCCCGATATTCCGCTCCAGTTGTGATCTGGGCTTGCAGCAGCAGCAGAGGATGCAGAGCCTTCCTCTTCTGCACCTCCACGTGGCCCTGATAAAACTAGAGAAAAAAGCCTGATTTCTGGAAAGATTGATTTCCTGATGGAGCTCAACACTCTACTTTCCTCCCCACTAAAGGATGGCACGACTAGGAGTAATGAATGCCAAGTGGAAGAAGGGAGATTTAGGATGGAGATAAGAAAAGTTCCTTACTGTGAGGATGGTGGGACACTGGAAGAGGTTGTGGATGCCCCCTCAGTCCCTGGAGGTGTTTAAGGCCAGGCTGGGTAAGACACTGAGCAACCAGCTCTAGTAGAAGGTGTCCTGCCCAAGGCAGGGGGGTTGGAACTAGATGATCTTGAAGGTTCCTTCCAACCCAAACCATTCTATGAGTCTATGAAAACTATTCCTGGAGACATCCAAGAGCTTGTCGAGGCTCTGAGCCATGTGATCTAGTGCAGGATGTTCCTGTCACTGCAGGGGGTTGGACTAGATGGCCTCTGAAGGTCTTTTCCAACTCAACACATTGTATGGTATGGTACCAGACACCAACATCACATCTTCCAGTGTTTATCTAGTCACACCCTATATTTTGGCTTTCCTTTAAAGCAGCCTGAAAAATCAGCTTTTTGTTTTTTAAGATGTAAGACTTTTAAGAGTTGGAAAGAGGGTGAATCAGCCCCACAAAGCAGATGATGAACATTCCTAAAGAGGATGGAACACAAGCAGCAAATGCAAACATTTAGTGTTAATTCTGCATTGGAGCCTTTTGCACTTCTAAGGAAATTAATTCTGGGAAGTAGAAGATGAGAAGCCACTGGCTGGTTTCCAGTCCCCTCCTCACAGTCATCTGTTTGAAAAATCAGCTTCAAAACTGCATATTTATCTTGGATGAATTACCCGTTTCTAGCATTTTGAACAGCAAAAGGCAGAGAGTTAAAATATTTACATTAACGACTACAACTCAGTAGGAGAGAGAGCTGCTAATTGTTTGCCTGCAAAGTGATTTTTTTCCCTCAAAAGAACAAACAGCAATAAAGAAAAAAAAAAAAAAAGGTGGCTGAGGTTTTGGAAATCATTCAAACTTATGTCCAAAAATCCAACTATACTTCTGAAACAAACTATTATCTGCTCCCTGCCAAGGAATACTCTGAATGAGGGATTACAGGAAGAATTTTGACTTCTCAAACCAAGTCAGGAGCCAGCATCTGGTTAAGGTCACTGAGACCAAGTGACTGGTTTTGAGAAATACACACAAATATTTTGCTTAACTGTAATTGATCTCCAAACAGGAACAGGCTGATGATCCCAAGGCTTAAATTTACATGCAGAACTCATGGAAGAAGGGGTTTTAGCACATAAAAACTCCATATACAGCACCCAACTCAACTTGCATCAAGTCTTTTCACTGCAGAAAGCCTCTGGTGCACCAGAGTTGGCATCTTCAATCAAATCTAATTTCAGTTTTACATCCTTAAACAAACTTTATGACATGGATGGCTCACAACTGCATCCTTGTTCATACCATTAGCTGTACTTACTAGAGTGAATTAAGCTGTGAAGATCTCAGGACTCAGGTTGACATTTCCTCCTTGCCTGCTGACTGTCCAACCTCATTGTATTCATTTCCCAGCACAGAGTTCAGCCCGATGCTGCGCTTCAAGAAGTTGTAATCAGTGCAGAAACACTTTGCCCGCCTGGCAACAGCACCCAGTTCTATTTGCATGGTAATGAGACATTTCATTTGACAAGGAGGCCAAGGAAAAGCTGAAATAATTCTTAACAGTCAGGTGTTACACTTCAGAACTCATCCAAATGTAGGAAAAAAAACAGGGATTCGGTATCAAACTTGAGGTGAGTGAAGGATGGAGTGAGAAAAGGAACCAAATCCTACTAAAAAATGACCAGAGGACACATATGTATGAGTTTAAAGATTAAAACACACAGTTAAAGGCAAACTTTGTGTTGTTTTACACCAGACAGACAGACTGGCAACAGCACAGAGAGATTTCCATCTCACTCAACCCCTAACCAAACCCAATGCGGGCTCCACCTCTGCCCCAATCTTAACTTTAAATAATCTAATTAACCTGGACTTTGCTCTCTTCTCCCTTTTTTCTCTTTCTTTTAATACTACAAAAAAACAAACTTTGCTGTTACTTTGGGAAACCTCACTCCTATTTGATCATCTGTGCTGCTGGGGAACACGATAGCATCTTTGACCCCCGATGTGTAGCCTGAATAATGATGGAGGCATTTGAGCAGATGATAAACAGAGATCTTATTTCCTCTGCCAGGGAAGCTCTGGGAAATTTAACAAAGGCCAGTGCAAGTGGAGGTGTCCCAATGGGGCAGGAAAATAAAAGTCACATGGATTTCACCTAAAAACTTGGAGTAAATGATCTTTGAGGTTCCTTCTAATAATTCCTGATATTCTGATATTCTGACATCAAGGACAAGGGATGCAAACTAGTTTCCTAGATTGAAATTTCAAAAATATATGATTATTAGGTACCTAGTTAACTTGCCAGTCTTTCAGTGACACAAATTGTTGGTACAGGGGGTTTCCCAGGCCTTTGAACCTTGCCTATGGTGCCTGCTGTGGGGTTGGCATGGTCCCCCTCTACCCTGAGACTCACAGGATGAGGGCAGGAAAGGTACAAAAAAACCCTCAAGTCTCAGTTAATGGGAAAAAAACAGATTATCTCCACCCATGCTTCAGAAAGGCTGAGTTGGGTAACACTAAAGTGTATTTAGAAGTGACCTCTCCCACATCATTCCTCCCTGCAGCAAATTTCTACACCCTCCAACAAGTTTTTTAGCCTGTTGTTTGTTTTCTAACAGCCTCCTACAGAAAAGCTTCCTCAAACATCTGCCCAGAAACCAGCTGCATGAGCACATCTGTTCTCACACCAACTAAAGGTGGCACCTTCCCATGGCAGGAGGGGAGGAGGATGACAAACCCACATCTGAGGAGCACGCACTAAGATGCTGTGATGATTTGAAATTTAACAGAATAAAAACCTGCTGCACCAGAGTTCTTCTTTTTCCTGTTATTTTGATTCATATGTTTCAACCCAAGCAAACATTGCCAGCAATTTGTGTTAATAACAGGCTGGGAAGTTAAACAAGAGTGAGCAAACCACAGGAAATCCATCAGCAGAGAACATGGTACCAAACAAGCACCTCCTGAGGAAGCAGAGCAAGAGGTGAAGGCACCAAGAGAGCAGCAAGAACACATCCCATGTCTACAAGAGGGAGAGCAGAGCCAGGGTGAGGAGGCAGAAACAGCACACAGGACATCAGTAAATAAATCAAAGGAAGTGAGATTAAAACCTGAATTAACTGGAGGAGGGGGAGAGCTATAGCACCTGCTCTGAGGTGTCCACCCCAAAGAGATTAATATCACAGCGTCCATGAAAAGGCTGATTTGTGGGGGCTGAGCTGGGAAATGGAGCAAAGATCCACGTGGCAAAATCAGAGCAGGGAAAAAGAACAACCAGTGTCACCATTCCCTGGGCTTCCAACCACAGCAGCCTCCTGAGCACACCACACAAGCCCCCATCAACTTGGATTTACACTGCATTAAAAATAAGTTTTAAACTGCAGTTGAAATTTTCCAATTGTGTCTCTTTTTCCCACATGCAAACTACAATTTTTCATTTTATTTTAATATAATTTTAACAATATAATTATAATAATTTAATTCCTAAATTTAACATTTACAATTTAACATAATTTTAGTTTTTTAATTCAATGAGTTTAATTTGAACTATATCCCAGCTCGTGACTCGCTGGAGTTTTAAATTTCAATTTTCAAAATCTTTTTGTAGACTTCTCCAAAAATGCATCCTGTTAACTTGCACTAAAATGTTAAAAGTCTGCACAGAGCAACCTGAAACATCAGAAATACCAATTGTCCTTCAGCTGGGTGATAATTTTGAGATGCATCAATATCACCCAGTCTCCAAATGCAAACTGAGTTGACTCCAAGCATCATGGTCTTGGATCCAGACAGGAACAGCAGCAGCATGAAAGAGATTCCACGTGTAATGTCTTTTTCCAAAAATATTTACAGAAAGGTGTGATATTTCTCTAAGGAATAGTTCTCCCACTCACTGCCCTGATGTGAAGGACACCATGAGGTGTGGGGGACATCAGTTATGGATAAAAACATGCAGAAAGGTGATGAAATGTCAAGTGCAATCATGATCTGATGGCATCTCACATTGGTAAGATCTCAGCATCAAAGCAACTATTACATAGACAGATAAAATTGCTGACTTTTAGTCATGTACCAAACAAATTCCTTGCCAGTGAAGTAACATTGAAAACTATCAAGAAAATAATCACAGAGAAAAAGTATAAAATCTGCCAGTCCTCCTTCCCTCAGATTTCCCAACCACCTGCTGGCCAACTGCATCATTTGGGGCTTTTCTTTCTTAAATATAAAAGTCTTATGGGAAAGAAATTAAATAAAACCAAACCATCCAGGGCATTTGTTGATTATGGGATTTCCACATGGAAGAAAGTGGCCTGGGTGCTTCTGTGGCCACATTTATCCCCTCGCTGTCAGTATAATGTTGGAGGGAGAACACACAGAGCTGAAAAATACCTGGCTGAAGGCTCAATTTTCAGACAGGTGAGACCCCAAAATTAATGAGTGCCTTTGGATTAGTAATTTGAAAACTTCCTAGAGAAGCAGGGCAGATTCTAAATGCTGTTGACCTAGAAGGAGTAATAGAGAAGTCAGTATTTTGGGTACTGAAGAAGAATTTATGAGGGAATAAAGCCCAGCCAGAGATGTGACTGCTGGCTGTTGACAGATGGCAGAGAAGTATCTTCTCCATTCTCTCTCATTAAAATAATTATGGCAATGTATGTTAGCCTCTCTTCAAGCCTGGCACTCTCACAGCCCGTCCAGGGGGTTCAGGGATGGAGGAAGAAGGTTCAATAAGAATGGAAACACATTCCTGGCATTTGATAAGTAACTTACCTGCTTCCAGAAATAACAGCAGGGAGAGATTTGTTAGCTGGGAGTAAATGAAACCATTTAACTCGTTTTAAACAGGAGGTTAATTAGAGCTCTCTGAGCTAACCTGAGGAATGCATCCCAAATCCAGGTCAAGCCGCTGTTGGGCTGATGAGCCTCTGGCTTAGGAACCTCCTCCAGAACCAGCCTCATCCCTAATTTCTTTTTTTTTTTCTTTTTTTTTTTACCTTCCCTGCCAATTGCTTCCCTGTAAAACTGCAAATCAGATGCAGTCCGGTGTGAAACCTCTTCCACAGCTGTCAAACAATAAAGTCTGTGAAACTATGGAGGAAAAAGGGGGGGGGAGGAAGAAAATAAATAAAAAATTTAGGTTACTAGAAGTCATGGAAAAAAATTAAATAAAAAATTTTCCAGGTTCAAGTGTTATTTCTTACACACTGGGGTCTGAAGGCCAGGAAGGCACCTAGTTATCCCTTAGTCTAATTACTCCGATGGGTGGTTAGTGATACAAGTTAATTACCCAGCAGGTAACAGGGGGGTTTGGGGAGTGGAAGTCAATGTCCCCAGCGTAGCAGGTGACATTAACACTGCGTGATGCTGGGGCTGAGTGGGGTGGGCCAGTGTCAGCAGCTCCAGCTCCAGCCTCTTCTCCCCAATATGATTCACCTTCATTATTTATGAGCCTTGTCTCGTTCCCCCCTCAGCCACGCTGCCAAATAATGATAGGAATCTGTCAGTGTAGGATTGTATTTCTCAAAACAATAACCACAGTTCCTGGAAATGTCAATATGTCAATTGAGGGTAACACATCTCTCAATAAACCAATATTTTGTAAAAACAAAACAAAAATCCAAAAGCAAAAGAAAAAAAAATAAAAAATATACCGTGCGCGGAAAGCGGGAATTTGAGCACAACCGAGGTCTCCTCCTGTAAAAATTCATCCTTCCTGCCAGATGGTGGAGACAGGAAAGCACATTTATATTATTTAGATCCTCCCCAATTAAAAATTGTGAAGCATTCAGTTTTTTAGTCCTTAAGATTGAGGAATTTCCATGAGAAAGGCAACAAGGGGCTTAGCACAAGTCCAAGAGCTCACACTCCAGCACAAACCAACCTCAGTGACACATAAAATTACACTGAAAGATTGGAAAATTTCTCCTACAGGTCCATCCTTAACCTAAAGATTTCAAAATTTAAAATTTCTAAATCACTTCTGAGATCAGCCACATGAAAATCTGTGTTTTACCCTAATTTGACAAGAAGAAAGTTGACAAAACCCTGGCCTTGAGTTCTAGGTAACTCTAACTCTTATTTCCATCTGTTTTCCCACATTCTTAAGAGGCCAACATCAGTAAAAGTTTCTTTTTTAATTTCTAAGGCAGTTCTGAAAGTATTTATGTAGTTATTGTATTGCTATATGAGATTTATATAGAGATACTACATTTATTGGCCCAATATTCATCTACATATGACACTTAGGTATTTACATTGTACAATGCAAACTCTAAAAACTTCATAAAATCACTTAAAAAAACCCCTTGTAACCAAAATAATGTAAAGTTTTCATTACAATGTTTCTCCTTCCTGGGTAAAGTTTAGAACAGACCAGTTTGGCCCCACTAAAATTGAGCTGGGAGAAGGGCTTTTTCAGGATGAGTAAGGAGTTTTAATAGACAGGTTAAACAGACATGAAAATATTCCAGATGTTGCTTAAATTATCAGAAAACTGAGAAATTATTTGCCATTTCTGAAATTCCAGGCTGTAAAGGCTTTTAGTGCCAAAGTACAAACATTAAAAACAAAATTAAATCAAAGGAAACCAAAGTTCTGCAATACTGGAAGTGTGGAGAAAAACACATTGATTTGTTAGCAGGATATTCAACTGAAAAAAAAGCCAAACTCTTCTAAAACACAGCACAAAGAATATTGAAAGCACTAAAATTTCTGCTCCTTGTTTCCACACTCACATCCCTGTGCTGGGAATAGGGAAAATACAGAGGATCTATTGTGAAGAATATAAATTTATCAGAAGGGCTATAAATCCCTACCCATGACACAAACTACAAATAACCACCCAGACCTCGCCAACAAATCATCCTGAATTTAATCTTTCCCAACCCAAAGTCCATTGTATTTGGCTAATACAGGACATCTTTCTCCAGCACTTGCATGGGGACTTGAGTCTGGAGTGATACATTTGTTTTTTACTTTTCTGGAAGACTTCAAGTTCTAGAATTTAGAGAGTGATGATTAGCAAAGAGGAGAGACATGAATTAAGAGAAAATTAAATACATCAGAGATCAGTGCACTCTGGGTTTCCTCCCTGACCCCTCAATGTTCTCTCCTTCCACATCCAGCACCCACATCTCACTTGATTGACTGTATGGATCACTTATTTTCTATTTCTCATTTTTCCTGTTCTTTAATTTTTGCATTTTCTCCATCTTGACCTCCCCTCATGGCCAACCCAACACCTTTAAGAGTCAACTACACAATTTCCTTCTCCTCAATGTGCCTCCTGACATTAGGACAACCCAAAGCTGGTAACAAAGCTCATGGATATTGTCCTTTCAACCAACCCACAGTATGGGTGGTGGGTTTGTCTGAACCATCTTCCCCAAGTA